>ML878331.1:0-11385 GCA_009831015.1 Picea engelmannii
CTCAATTGTGCCTCCATTGTCATTGCAACAGTCTGCAACTTGCCTTTCCTCCTCTGTGGACACTAAGAGGTAAAGTGGCCATTCTTCTGGAAAATGTAGCATTTGATCTTGCTCATGTCCCTCTTCTGCCCAGACTGTTGGCCCTCTCCCTGACTGTCACCCTCCTTGACAAAACCTTTCCCTTTGCCTTTCTTGGTTTTGCTGACAAGGGCTAACTTTTCATCTCCTCCACCTCCTCCCTGCTTGTTGGGTCTATACTCTCTACGAGTCTCCTCATCCCAGAGTCTCTCACACTTGGGAAGTTTCTCCCGAGCACATATGCCCATGATGAATGGTCCCCATGACTTGATGAACCCATTCAGAGCAACATTCACTAGTTCTGCATCCAATACAGCTTCCCCAATCGCTGCAAGTTGGTCACGGATCTATGTGATCCTCATAAGGTAGCTAGTCACATTGTCGGAGTTGGTCATTCTACATTTCCTGAGCTTGGTTCTAAGAATCATCTTCTGACTCATGTTATCAATTTAGAAAAGTGATACTAGGGAATTAGACATCTCCTTGGAACTAGCCTTCTCTGGCCCATGTGGGATCAGATGATCCTTGACAGCTTCAAGGATTACCCTCTATGCCTTTATATCCTTCTTATCCCAGGTAGCCTGTACTGCAGGTTCTACCACTACTGGTGTACTCCCTCAGGAGGTCTGCACTAGAGCTGGAGGAGGGTTGGACACAACTTCCGGCAACTCTTGCTCCGTCAAGAGCAGTATCAGTCTTGCCTTCCAAGGAAAAAAATTTGAGACCCCATCAAGTCGATCCTCAACCTTTAAGTTGATGACTAACATGGTTGCCCTGAGCTTTGTCCTTCAAGCTCGCTGTGAAAATCTGCACTTTATCAACTGGATCTACTTTTCTCTCATAGCAAGAACTCCGATACCATGTAAATTTCTTAAGACCAATAAACTAAGCACATAGATTATATCTAAATACTATACTGGAATTATTTACTTCTTTAATGCAACGGAAACTAGAAAAGCAAACCACACAGTACACAATTTAATTTTCTACTCTTTAATATCAGTTCTTCATTCAAATATTCTTCAGAACTTACAAGAGCTCCCTTAAAAGGGAAAATGGATTTGAAAAGAGAAAACCACAAATCACTGCAAACTTGTTAATTCCTAACTCCTCGATTAGCGTGTTCATGATCACTGAGGACGTCCGTACGACTTATACGGCATGTTGCACAAACTGTTCTACTGCTGAATTAATTACAACAGCTCACAGGTGTGGCCGACCTACTGCACATGCGACTGTATGGATCCATACGGTCGTACAACTTGTTATATGACCTATATCGATAGACCACTTACGCATTATGGTAATATTTTCTTGTGTTATCATATTGTTTTCCTTGGAAGAAATCATGGATCTAGGAAAACAAATACTTCTTTATTGTTGAGGAGATAGAGTGGAAACATATAGAGGGTTTGCTCTCTCCATTTGAAGTATGGTGGATTTGGTGAGAAATCTCCTAGGAGCTTAGTTGAATATATATTGGATGCCTTCGAAGGATTAATGAAAATGCTTTGTGGATGAGGATGTCTTACAGATCTTAATGCTCTCTCATAGTGCTGGAATTATCTTTACAAATGTTTATGTAGTGGTGAATTTGGTAACTCTATTCCTTTTTCCTTTATGTTATCCTTGGGATGTTGTTTATGGATGCATTCTTTCTCCACACTTGGTTAAATGCACAGACCTTCCATTCCGAGTAATCATAATCTTCATAGGTGTTGGAATTCATCTACTTTTGTGATCTCTCTAGTTACATTTTTGCAATTTGGGACAACAAGGAAAAGGCCTTATTAGCTTGTACTTTTCGGACTCAATTGCCATGTTTTCCTCAATGAACCTTGATTTGACCTCATATGCCCAATGGAAAGACACTAATCTTTAATCCATTCATCCATCTTATTTCATAAACCTTTGTAACTTGTTTTGCTAGTTGTATAAGCTCTAGTAATCCTATTCTGGTGTAACCCCCCTTGAGCCGGATGAGAGTCAGCGTTGTTAAATTTAGAGTTGCTATTAAGCTCTTTTCAATTTACTAGGCAATAATAGCATAAGCAGGATCACTGAGAGAAACACAATCACAAGGTACACGACATTTTATCCTGGGAAACCCTCATGGGGGAGAAAACCCAGCAAAAACTTCCTTAATATACATTGCCAATACAATGCCAAGATAAAAGACCAAACCACCAAGAATATCCAAGACCAAGCATGTGCCTCTCTCTTCTCCTTCTTCTAACTATAGCTTCCTTCAAAACTTGCGCACTAGATGAGTGACTTGAGTGAGTGAGAGAATGAGGCGCCATCCTCTCTTATTTATACTAGCTGATAAGCGCTAGGGTTATGTCTCTTCACCAAGCAGGGCCAACTTCTTCAACTAGTGGTTAAAACCACTTTAATTAGCCCTAGGGGGCGACTTTACAAACAACACCATATAACTATGGTTTGACCAATCCACAAAAGGGGATTTGGTCTTATACAAAGACCGACATGATCAATCCACAAAAGGGGATTTGATCTATAAGATAATAACTCAATTATAATTAGAATATTCTTCGCAGTTACAATATTTCAACACTCACCCTTAACAAGAAGGGTATTCTACCGACATAGCCCAATACAACATGATCAAGAGAGAGAGAGGGCAACATCATCATCAACATCTGGAACACTGACTGGCACATCTATAAATCATCAAAAGTTTTTCTCATCATCAATAACATCATCTTTCACAGCATGGAGCTGGAGTGGCATCATCATCATCTGCATCAACATCAATTAGCATAATGCTAAGGAAACAACATCATCAACACCATCATTAACAGCATGAGGTTAGTACAACATCATCAATAACAGCACGAGGTTGATACATCATGATCAACAACAACACGAGGTTGAAACAACAACATCATCAGCACGAGGCTGAGATAACAACATCATCAACACGAGGCTGAGATAACAACATCATCATCATATAGCAACAGAATGAGGCAGGGGTAACAACAACATTTTGTCGTACTCTGACAAACCGTCCTTACCGAACCTTAGGGATCTGCCCAGGAATCATAAGATTCCCTAGGATATAAAATCCTAACAGAGCTACCACGCGGTACTCTGACAAACCGTCCTTACCGGACCTTCGGGATCTGACCAGGAATCAAAAGATTCCCTAGGATATAAAACCCTAACGAAGCTACCACTACTGACCACAACTAGCATATACATGCACAGGTACTCTAACAGACCGTCCTTACCGGACCTTCGGGATCTATCCAGGGATGATCAATCCCCTAGGATATAAAATCCTAACGGAGCTACCCATTGTTGGTCAGGATACCATAGTATCATCAGCATCACTCCCCCTTTCAAGGGAGGTCCTTTCGGACTATACCAAGCTTGTCTCGAAAGTATTCAAACTTTACACAAGACAGAGGCTTGGTCAACACATCTGCAACCTGCTCATCTGTGCCAACATATTCGAGCTTTACAGCTCCTCTCTGCACCATATCACGAATGTAGTGATACCAGATTTCTATGTTCTTTGACTTATCATGGAAAACTGGGTTCGCAGTCATCTTTATGCAACTCTGGTTATCACATAGAATCACGGTGGCTTCCATCTCCAGATCGAATAGACGTCAACAACTTCCAAAGCCATATGGCTTCATAACTAGCAAAACATATTGCAATGTATTCCGCTCCTGTCGTGTTGAGAGCAATACTAGATTGCTTCCTACTCTGCCATGGAATCATGGCTGACCCCAAACTGAAACAACATCCTGAAGTGTTATTTCTATCAAAAACACTTCCAGCCCAATCTGAATCAGTATATCCAACCAGTCCGAAGTCATGATCTCCAGTATAACAGAGACCAAAGTCCAACATACCCTTAAGGTATCTCATCACATGCTTTGTAGCTACAAGGTGAACATTTCTGGGCTCTACTAGATACTGACTCAAGGTGTTCACAGCAAAGCATATATTGGGTCTCGTATTCGTCAGATACATCAACAAACCAATAATTTGTCCGTACATAGTAGCACCAACTAATTCTGACGAAAGATAAACCAGGAGCTTCAACTTTGTTTCCATGGGTGTGTTCATGGCTTTATATTCCAACATATCAAACCTCTTTAGTATTTCGACTGCATACTTCCCTTGGTTAAGGAAGATCTTCTCTGGGCTCTGCCAAACTTCAAGGCCTAAGAAATAATGCATCAAGCCTAGGTATTTCATCTCAAATTCTGCAGCGACCTTCTTCTTACAATCTGTGATGAGCCTTTCTTCTCCAGTTAAGAATAATTCATCCACATACAGCAGCAATATAATTGGCTCATCATTCATAACCTTGAAGTAAAGGTTAGAATCAGCTTTACTTTTGGTAAAGGCCAAGCTCGTTAGGAAACTGTCAATTCTACCATACCAAGCTCTAGGAGCTTGCTTCAACCCGTACACAGAGCCTTCTTCAACCTATAGACATGAGTCTTTCTATCTTCAACTTCAAACCCTTGGGGTTGTTCTATATACACTTCTTCTTCAATAACACCATTTAAAAAGGTTGTTTTCACATCCATTTGGTGTAACTTCCACTTCATCTTCTGCAAGAGCTATGATTGTTCTGATAGAAGTGTATCTGGCTACAGGAGCAAACGTCTCTTCATAATCAATTATTTCCTTTTGAGAAAAGCCACAAGCTACAAACCTTGCTTTATGTTTTTCAATACTTCTGTCTGCAACATGTTTTATCTTGTATAACCATTTGGAAGATATCACATCTTTGTTTTTCGGTCTGGGAACTATTTCCCATACATCATTCTTTATAATGGATTGGTATTCTTTTGTCATGGCATCCGCCCATTCTTTCTTTTAAATGGCTTCTTCAAAGCAAGTAGGTTCATTTTCTATGAGATCGCACATCAAAGCCATATAACTGGAGAATGGCTTAGGTTTCTTGATTTGTCTCATGGTTCCTTCTGGGGCACCATACTTCTCTCCATCTTGAATAAGTTCCCTTGCCCAAGCTGGATTTCTCTTGTGAGAGATCGTCATTTGGGGAGGTTCTTGAGATTCTATCATATCATGATCTTCTGGAATCTCATCATCAGGGGTAACTGTAACTTCCCTCACTAGTTCTAAAACTCTAGGAACTACAGGTTCTTCATATACTTCTTCAAGTTGGCATCTCCTTGATTTCTTAAGTGTTGCATCTTCATCAAAGGTTACATCTCTGTTGATCTCAATATGATGATAACTTGGTAAGTAAATTCTGAAGGCCTTAGAGACCTCACAGTATCCAACAAATATTCCCTTCTTTCTTGAAGGGTCCAACTTGGTTCTCCTTTCTTTCGAAATGTGTACAAACACTGGATAGCCAAATATCTTGAGATGGCTTACTTCTAGCTTCTTTCCAAAGAACATTTCTTCGAGGATTTTGAATCCAAGTGCACTATGGGATACTCTGTTTTGGACATACATTGTTGTTCTTGTTGCTTCAGCCCATAAGTGCATTGGAAGATCTTGACCGTGGATCATAGTCTTCACTGCTTCCATTATAGTTCTATTCTTTCTTTTTGCTACACCATTTTGTTGAGGATTATAGGGAGTGRTKAGCTCCCTCTTAATCCCGGCATCTCTGCAAAAGCTTACAAWTTYTTTTGAGGTGTATTCTCCTCMATTATCTGACCTGAGTATCTTGATTTYTCTTTCAGAGAGATTYTYTATCAAGGCTTTGAATTCCTTRAATTTTCCAAATACTTCATCTTTTGATTTCAAGAAATAAAYCCAAGYCTTGCRAGARTAATCATCAAKAAATGAYRCATAGTATAYAWACCCACTWAGAGAGGTTGATGGCATTGGRCCACATAMATCTGAGTGGATGAGCTCCAAGATTCCTTCTGCTTTACTRTCGCTCTTYGRKAAAGGATTATTTATGTTCTTTCCTTGTGCACATCCCTTGCACACACCTTCATGATCARCCTTGAATTCTGGTARACYYGTRACTACCTTGCTTACATATGGTAAGGCTTWGTAGTTRATGTGAGCTAGTCTTYTATGCCAAAGTTCACAWGGRCTCTYRGTGGAGTGAGTCAARGHTGCATCYGAGTGACCTTTTAACTTATACAAGCCACCTTCTTCTRTTCCAATAACAATTGCATCTTCTATGGTTTTTCCTTTAGGCCACATAAGAACTTCACCATCTATGAATGCAACCCTGAAACCTTTCTTATCTAAAGTTGAGATAGAAAGTAAGTTCTTTGTCAAACCTGGTACATATAGTACATCCTTCATTTTCATCGGGGTCCCTCAATCAAGTTTGTAGGTGCATTCTCCCACTCCTTTGATAGGGTACTGGTAATCATCTCCGAGTGTAACTTTCTGGGGAAAGTTCTTTTCTGTAAGGCTAGAGAGAATGTCTCTATGACCTGTCATGTGCTTAGAGGCACCACTGTGAGCCAAGTATTCTCTCCAAGTGACACAAATCCTGAGAGGCCGGAAAATAAAACATAGTCTTCAATCTCTTCTTTAGTCAACTTCGTGGGTGGCTCATCATCTTCAACTCCATTGGCATGATGTCTTTTGTTATTTCTCTTCTTGTATTCTTCTCTTCTGGCTGGACAATTCTTAGCAATATGTCCAATCTTGTCACAATGATAACATTGATAAGAGGAGAATTATTTTTCTCTTCTTTGACCTTTCTAAAATTTCTGGAATCTCCTTGGAGGGTGAGATTCTTTATGGAAGTGGGTGAATCTCTTTGGGGAGTGAGATTCCTTATGTAGGTGGGTCTCCTTTTGGAAGTGAGACCTTTTCTTTCTTCCTTTAGCATGAGCAGCTAGGGCTTGGTCTTCATCCCTTAATAGTAATTCTTCTCGGTTAGCTACTCTTGCTTCTTCTTGAACACATTCTTCCCAAAGACTGTCAAATTGCAGTTTCTCCTTTCTGGCACAAATAGTTTGGATGAATGCATCCCAAGGTCTTGTGAGACCATTTAGAGTTGTCATGATGAGTTCATCTTCATCCAAGTTATCTCAAATTGCTTCTAACTGTTCTTTGAAATGAGTAACCCTGGAGAAATAGTCTTGAACTGTTTCTCCTTTCTGCATCTTTGTATTCTTGAGTTGGGTTCTCAGATTCATCTTCCGGTTGATGTTCTTTCCTTCATACATTCCGATTAGGGCATCAGACATCTCTTTTGGAGTATTCTTAGAAGACATTTGGGGGATCAAGTGATCTTTAAGAAAGTTTGCAATGATCCTTTTGGCCCTAACCATATCCTTCTTGTACTTTTCTTTGGTTGCATCTTCTTCAGGTTCTCGTACATTCTCTTTTATGAATTTTGCAAGGTCATTCTCTTCAAGAATGAGTGCAATCCTATACTTCCAGGCACGGAAGTTTTCCACACCTTCTAACTTGTCAACAAGCTTGGTGCTTGCAAACATCTTGACCTGGAGCTGAGAAAATGACCAAAAAATGAAAGTGCTCAGAAATTGAATCTGAACTTACCAAGAGATGTGATGGGTTGAGGCGAGTAGGCTAGAGCAGTCTGTTTTCAGACAATCGAAATTTTACCCCTTGAAATTGGACCTGCGCAAATCTGGACTAGTACTTCTGGTACTGGTTCTGGTTTCTTGGTTTTATGGTACCAGTCAAAATTAGGGTTTGACTTTTCGGAGGCTCTGGCCATTCAAAAGGTGCGCTCAAGCTGCCAATGAGTTCACTACGCAATGCCGCACTTCCCTAGATGGTTTTTAGTCAGAAATTCCCTTCCAATAAAAATCCCTAATTTTCTAGTACGACAACAATGACGTTTTTGGTTACCCAGTGAAAGGTACTCTACTCAGTTTAGCTCTGATACCATGTTAAATTTAGAGTTACTATTAAGTTTTTTTCAATTTACTAGACAATAATAGCATAAGCAGGATCACTAAGAGAAACACAATCACAAGGCACACAACATTTTATCCTGGGAAACCCTCATGGGGGAGAAAACCCAGCAAAAACTTCCTTAATATAGATTGCCAATACAATGCCAAGATAAAAGACCAAACCACCAAGAATATCCAAGACCAAGCATGCACCTCTCCCTTCTTCTTCTAACTACAGCTTCCTTCAAAACTTGCGCACTAGATGAATGACTTGAGTGAGTGAGAGAATGAGGCGACATCCTCTCTTATTTATACTAGTTGATAGGCGCTAGGGTTATGTCTCTTCACCAAACAGGGCTAACTTCTTCAACTAGTGGTCAAAACCACTTTAATTAGCCCTAGGGGCCGACTTTACAAACAACATCATATAACTATGGTTTGACCAATCCACAAAAGGGGATTTGGTCTTATACAAAGCCCGACATGATCAATCCACAAAAGGGGATTTGATCAATAAAATAATAACTCACTTATAATTAGAATATTCTTCACAGTGAGAATATTTCAACAAGCCTAAAGTGTGAGGTGACATTGGCAATCCCTCTTAGTTCCTCCAAGGTCTCACTTGAGCTTTAGGACTTTATCTCAAGAAGTGAGGGTTTGAAAGGTAACATTTCGACATAGTTGTTTGGGAATAAAGTCCATTTCCCAAATTGTGTAGATTTGCTACATTGATTTTAAGAGTACTTGTCTTCAAGATCTCTTGCTCATATGGCGACTCCATGAAGGAACAAAACCCTTGTTCCTTGAAGAATTTTGAAAACATTGTTGTCTATTGAGGTGAGCACACTCAACAATCTTGAAGGCATTTGAAGGCTTACCTTGGCGACTCCACATCATTGGTATGACGTATAATCATCTTGTATGTTCAGATTTCATATCAAATTATATAAGATGAAGAAATATGGCACCATGATCCTTTCATGTATTGTATCCTACTTTTGATGTTACGGAAATACATGGGTACTCAAATGAGTTCCCCTTCAAAATGGGAGTGTATATTCCAGAATCCAAAGTTTGATGAGGATATTCATTTTGCTGTCTGACATGTGACATCATTCTTGGACTTTATTTCAAGGCTTAATGTAATGCATGAAGACGTTTTGATGAGATTATTTGTATTTTCTTTGGAGGGAAATCCAAGTGCTTGGATTAAAAATTATTGTAGGCCAAGGGAAACATCTTCTCTTACAGGTTTGATCCAAGTATTCCTCAAGAATTGGGACCCTACTTATGAAGAAGATCAAGATGATATGATGATGAGGATTTTAGTGAACCATCTTGTGACTCCATTGAAGACCATGTACATCAAGAGATTATTGATGAAGAGGGCACTCAAGCTTCCATGTCATCGTCTCATGAAGTCAAGGGTTTGGTAAGCAATGATCCCCTTCGAATTTCTGAAATTAATGATGCATTTCTTGAAGATTTGAAGTGCAATTTTGTAGAAAGGCCTTGGGAAATTGAAGAAGAAACTAACACAAATTCAAAGAATGATGAAGACCCACTAGCTGTTTCTGCAAATTCCATACTGTCAAAGGCATGGAGGTATGTGAGAAGCACGCAGTCATTTCCAGCTGTTTAGCAGATCCAGAGGAAATGATATATGATGGAAGTTAGTGATGACCTAATCACACCGCAGCAGGCAGATGTTAATTTTTAAAACATTTATACAGCATGAGAAGCAGCCATCCACCAGTATTGCACCCAGCCCAAAGGACTGGGCATATGATGAAAGGGGTATGTCATATTTTTCTCATTTTTGAAATCTATTAGAAGATCAAACAGATAGCGAAATGATTGGTAGAAAATGTGATGAAGCCCTAGGTGTGGATGAAAATAATGAACATTAGCTTTTTCCTGATTTCCACAAGAATGAAAGATGTAAATCAATGATGAGAGATCTCTTGAAGTTGAAGAAGCTGTTCTCTCTTTGATTCTGTGTTTGATTGGGAAGGAATAGAGTATGATACAGCCAATGGTACTCATAATGACATACTGATCAACTCAAATTTTTGGCTTGTCAGTGAACAAAACAGTAATAAATTTTATGTGCTGCATTTTGATGGACCTTCTATTTATGACACTGATTTTGAATGTGATAATGAGGAACACAGAGCTGTTTTTGTGAGAGTCTGGGTGAACTACATACAAAAAGCAAAGGGATGCTGTATGTTGCTGTGTGTAATCAACTTGAAAAAAGAGATTCTTGTCGTCTTATTGAGGCCAGGAGATCTGAAAAAGAATGTCCTTCCTTGAAGCCACAGTTGCTGAAATTTCCTGTCAATGATTTAGGCTTTACAAGAATACAATATGACCTTTTTACCCACTGTTTGGGTTGACAATTGATATTAAAAACAGCATAAGCATATCTGTCCTATATTTTGATTATTACATGCAGGAAGAAAAGATCTACCAAGCAGAATGTTGATGATTGCCGCTATGTGAGACATTCTCCAGCTTACAAACCTGTGAGATGTGGATCATTGCAGCTATGTGAGACTTTCTCCAGCTTACAAACATGAGAGAAAGCCCCTAAAAAGGGTATGTGGTTCCTATCTGAGACAGTTGGAACGTAGAGATGACCTCCTCCATTCAGAGAGTTGAGAAGAACTCGAGATAATTATCCTGTGGGAAAAGCGATCTGTTGAGTTGGAGGTGCCTGTGGCTGAGCACAAGGTGAACATATGAAATCCCAAAGTGTTGGGTGCATCGTCATGAGAACAGAAATGAAGATGATGTATTAGCCTCCTCTAAGCAGCAGAGTTGACGAGAAACTCCAGATGACTCTCTTGTGTGATGCAGTGGGAAAGAAGATCTGTTGAGTGGACGTGCCTGTGGACGAGCACATGTGAACGTGTGAAGAACTGGTTATTTTGTGTAATGCAGTGAGTCAGAGATATGGACATCCCTATGGATATGCCCCTAGTGGATGAGCACTAGTGGGTGTATCAGATTCCTTGCTATATTGTTCAAGAGTAAGACCTTTCTGTAACCCTAATTGTAATGTAAAGGGTACAGGTCGGCCCCACCTTAATGTAATTGGTAATTAATGTAAAAGATAATTAATCTGGTTAATATTAATTATATTATAAGCTAGTGAGGTCGGCCCTATTGTGCCAATAGACACTTCTATTGACAGGTTCAAGTTAGTATAAGTAAAGGTAAATTCCCCATTGAGGAATCATATCTTTAATGTGAGTTTGGAAATTTCAGCAAGTACACCTTCTTGGGAAAAGTGTGGACCTCTCTTGGACGCTAGTCTTCTAGGATTTGAGCACCCTCTTGTGTGCTAGGTCTTATCTTGGTGGTGAAGGTCTTTCTCTTGAGGAATATAGCAAAGGATTTGGCTGGGTTTTCTTCCCTTGTTGAGAAGGGTTTCCCA
>WSFP011473047.1:0-17417 GCA_009831015.1 Picea engelmannii
GCATGTGGTTATATTGGCCTGTGTTTATTATTAAAAGAGTGTACATAATATTACAAGAGCGCGTTAAACCTCTTGGTTCTTTAAATTGGTACACTACAAATTGGTATCAGAGCAATTGGTACACTACAAATTGGTATCAGAGCAATTGGTACACTACATAGGGGACTTGTAGTGATACGGGGGAGGAGTAGATGGGGATGGAGGGGGTGGAGACTTGTAGTGATAGGGGGGAGGAGGAGATGGGGATGGTGGGGGAGGAGATTTGTAGTAGTAAGGGGGAGGAGGAGATGGAGATGGCGGGGGACGTGATTTGTAGGGGTATGTGGGTGGTGGAGATGGGGACGGCGGTGGCGGAGAGCTGTAGTGATACGGGGGTGGAGGAGGCGGGGACTTGTAGTGAGGAGGAGGAGGAGGAGGAGGCTTGTAGCTGTAGTAGTTTGCCTCAACAGGAAGCAGTATTACTGAGGCCATCAAGCAAAACAAGACATAATGAAGAGCCCCATTGGAGGATGCTCGAGATCCATTGTGGAGTCGCTGTTTACAGGAAACCAAGCTCCCTATATATAGAGAGAGCGCAAGGTGAGCATCAAGGTATGCTGGTAATGTTGCACTGTATTTGGTACCGACATGACTATAAAAAGTCAGCATTCTAGAACTGTTCACTGGTATTTCTCAGAATCTTCTTGAACGGCCTTGTAAATTTGAGTGGAACTATATTTCACGTGCCTCCATGTGTGGTAGAATATGACAGTCAAATTAAGCAAGAGCATGTCCGCCTATCGTGGTTTATTCAAGCTTATGTTTATGGGCGTTTGTTGAGATTGAATTTTGTGTGATTGTCGATCCAAAGCTGCAAAGATCGACGACCCCAGTAGTGATGCGGTAAACGGTAAACGGAGTAATAGCTGGAAGCTATTTGAAAAGGTCGCATCGAGAACGACATATTTGTCGTAGCTATCTTTATCTTTAGGGGGTGTATTAAAATAGCCGTTATTAGCTCTCTAATCGAAAATAATATGAGCTACGTGATAATGTGAAAACATGCCGGAGATTCCCCATGGATAACCTAATGTGTCGCTTCTCACAGTGGCAACTTTGGCAAGCAACGAGCAAACAGAAGAAACAAGAATCCACGAAAAACGATAAGAGATAATGTCCAAAATTTATATGTCGTATCTCATATGCTCTGACTATCACATCGCTATCTTCCTGTACGGTGCCCTTTGATTATCAATTATTATTGTCAATGTCAACTTGCAAAGTTATATATGTGATCTCTGGCATGCTCTGATTAACACATGGCAATCTTCATTTACTGTGCGTTTTCATTATCAATTATTATTGTCCATGTCAACTTGCATGCCAGACCATGTTGAATGATTCCAATTTCGTGCAATGGGAGTCAGGGCGTTTGAAAATAGGCGAAATCTTAACCAACCCAATCAAATAAATTAATTTGAATGTGATTCAAGCCAGACTCGTTGGTATCAACTTACCTTTTACGCTTTTGTAAATGCGATGGAGTAGCTTGCCTCCTCCATATTAGTGCAAATTCTCTGTCGCCGTTCTCCTCCTCTGTTATTTGCCCTCCTTCCCCTACCACTCAATCTCCCCTTCCCTTTCACCAGCATAAGCGTACACATATTTTCCACTCTCCCCTTCCCTTTCATTTCACCAGCATAAGCCAACACATATTTTCCACTTTCTTTGTTGCTGCAAAAGAATGTTTTTATGGTGCAAAAGAATCGAGATATTAATAAAATTATGTTTAGATTTAGATTTTTCTTGTTTTTATAGTGAAAATGATGTAAAAATAATGTAAATCCATTAACCTCACTTAAAAAAATATTTTTTCAGTTATTACAATAAAATAGAAACCATAAAATAAAGTGATATATATATATAAGTAAGGGAGGGTATGGTGGTGGCTAACACTAACTCGTAAGTGAAGGAGAACAAGTCATAGGAAAAGGAGAATGGAGAATGTAAAATTAACCTAACTTAAAATTCGTATTATATAAATAAAACATTGAACAATTCATATTATATTACCCACAAAGCTTTAATAAAGTGGTTGATTTACATGTAAGGGGAAGATTATTAATATATTTATATATAATTAATGTATTAATTAATTATTACATTAATGTAATATAAAATAATAATATGTTAATGTAATACATTAGTGTTTTATACATTAATTTAATGTATAAATAATTAATTTAATTCATAATAATTTAATTTAATAAGAATGTATAAATAAAATGCATGAATTAAATTATTGATTTATAATAGTGTACCATGTAAAATATTGATTGATACATTAATAATATAATGTATTGGTTCATTAATACATTGCTAAAGTATTAATACATTAATAAAGTAGCACATTAATAATACATTAAATACATCAATAAATACACTAAATACATTAAATGCATTAATAAATACATTACTAAAACAAAATAGTAATACATTAATTTTATTGTATTAAGTAATACATTATTACATTAATGTAATGTATAAATTAAAATACCAATACATTAATGTATAATGTAGCATATTAAACAATTAATACATTAATAACTTATTAATACATTAAAGTATATTGATTGATTGATACCTCAATCAAGTAAAGTATTAATTTGCAATAGTGTATAAAGTAACTTATTAGTCTCTATGCAATAGTGTATAAAGTAACTTATTAGTCTCTAAGGAGTAGAGGGACTATAGCAATCAATAATTCATTGAATTCATATTAATATGTCCTTTGACTATAAATTTTTGCATCATTTCTATTGTTCGAACTATAGAACTAAAAACTTTGTTTTTTATATAATAAAAAAAACGTTATATTTCATCATCTCATTGGAGAATAGATTTGAAGTCTTATTGCGAGTTTCTCTATTCTCAATGTTTTAATTCATGTTTTAATCCAAGATCAACACATATGTTTTAATGTATGTCTTAGCATTTTCTAGTAGCTAAATTTATCTTAAGTTTCGTTAATTATAAATATTTTTATGTTTGTTGTACTATTGTTATTATTATTATTTTTATTTTTTATTGTTATTAAGTACTTAAGGAGACATTTTTATTATTACGTACACGACTGCCACACTGCATTCTTTCTAAAAAGGCCTCACAGCCTTAAATGTTTACTTAGCAGGTGTGTTACAATACATTTTCCTTTGATTTTTGGATACAATCTTGTCTGCAGTGAATTTGGGTAGTTCGATCTATTCTTGCACTTTGCAGTGTTGAGATCCTGCGTCCTTGTTTGCTTCAACTTTGCAAGGTTGGTTTCCTGTATCCACAGTTGAACCTGTTGTTTTGTATCACAAGATGCAACAAATACTGTCCCACAAAAATGTGAGAATGTCATTGGCGGTAAAATGTGGGCTTTTATCTGCTTCATACACTATGAAAACTATCGTTTCATAGGAAATATGGAATTTATTTTAGCACGATGTTGAGAAGCTCTTAGCCAATTTGTCAGCTAAATTAGTGTCTGGTGGCTATGGACCTAGATACAGATATAAATATGCTTCCAAAACGATTAAAGACTCCTGGTTTCGAACGATTTACGGTCTGGTCCAGTGCTTCAACGATATATCTACTGTCGAATGCAACACATGTTTGTCGAGAATAATCAATAGTATTTTAGCATCTTATGCTGGAATATTAGGAGGCTAGGGTTCGGTGGGAAGTTGCATAGCTATTTATGACATAAATCCTTTCTATAATTCTAGTACCAATGCAGAAGAGGCAACGATTTTACCATCCATTACACCACCCCTTTCAAAAACGCCAACCAAACCTGAGATCACATCATTGAGTAATAATAACACTCAAATCAACCAGTCAAAGAAATCTTTAAACAAAAGAGCCATAACTTTAGGGGTTTTGGGTGGCTCCCTTTTCCTGTTATCTGTATGCATGTTCACAGCAGGGAGAAGATTGAAAATTGTTATACATGGAAAGGGTTACAAAGGTAATGTAAATGCACATGATAGATATGAGCTTAAATGTCAGTTAAAGCAACCATTACTTTTTCTATAATGCTCTTAAAGAACACCTTGGTTGGAGTCTATACAATGTCCATGTCTACTTTGACCAATTCTCTCTATTTCGGGAGGGGAAGGTCTAACACTTTGCTTCACATTAGTTGAGATGTGAACTTGGCAAGGTTTTGACTCAACCATTCAGTCTTGATCAGTATATATCCATCTAGTTTTGTATCTATGAAGCTGTAACATGTAACTTTTTGCTGAGTTGTTGTCTCCAGGGATCAATGCTTCGACTTCGATTACAATTTTATCCAGTAGTAAGTCCAGCGACAGCGATAGCAACGTTATAGTCTTTGGCGCCATGCCTTATTCAACTGTACCTTATCAGCATGTGGCTTACAGTTCTGCCCTTATTAATCCTACTCAATATGTGGACGGATTGGAGCAAATTCCTGAGAAGAAACAAGATATACTGTATCCGGGAAGGAACGTGAATTCTCCATCAATCCTGGAAGGAAGAGGATCTGCTGCCAGTATTTTTGGAACTCCCCCGAACAAGTATGGTATCATTTACTTTCCTCAAACTCCATGTTTTGAAATTCTGTAACCGAATTTGAATATACCAGAGAAAATAGAAGTTCAAAATGAGTAGAAGAACCAACTTACTGTAATGAAATTCCTACTGTTTTGGTCATCATCCCGATGGTAGTTTTCAGAAATTATACCCACGCTTGATGATGTGTAGGACTCTGTATCTTTCACGGGCGAGTTCTTGTTGGGAAGAGGTTGCTTGATGATGTGTAGGACTCTTGATCTTTCACGGGAGAGTTCTTTTTGGGAAGAGGTTGTGTAGTTTTAGGGTTTCCTTGGGTTGGCTATATAATATTATTATCTAATATAAGGCCAGCAAAATCAACGCACACAATAACGATTAACCATAACAAAGATTTGGACGGATGACTTACAAAGCTTACTATAAAAAATAACCATTGCCGACAATGGAGAGCACATGTGAAAGGATGGTGCATGGCAATGTGCGACTAATGTAGTCCTTTGAACCCAGTGTGTACACCTAGAGTTGAAGTCAGATTGCTTTCCTGGGAGTGCAAGAGTTCAAATCTTAAAACTTGCATTGGAGGTTAACCGGTGACTTTGGTAAGGACAAAGAAAGCAGCAAAAGATAAAAAAGAATCATGACCTTATCAAGGTTTCAATATAAATTGAGAAAGGGTCAAGGAAAATAATCTAGCTTGCATCTTCGAATCCCTTCCCAAATAAACCAATTGTGCATCGCCTTAGAAACCCCTTCCCAATAACTTCCCAAATAAGAAACTATCCATATCCCCAGTATTTGACAAATGTTTTTATGGGTTTTAGATAGCGCATTACCCCAAAGCAGAGCATGAGCGTCAAATGCTAAGAAGTTTTCACCAATATGACAGGACAACAAATCTCACTGTGAACAAATTTAGCCTATGGATTTAAGTCACTTGAGGAATAATAGGTTTTTTATTGTAGCTGGGTAGCTAGAAACAACGATTCATCATCTACGGTTGATCATTCTAGGCATGTGAAGAGGGAGTTTGGGTGAAAAATAAAATTTTACGAGGCTGTGAAAGCAATCTCTGCAAGAATTATTAAGGCAAAGCTGAATGAATCACCAAAGAATAAAAAATTAGAAGAATTTGACGAGGAAATGGAGATATGTACAACGATTGAATCAAACGCCCTGATTCACCTGCTATGAACTTGTATTCGCGATCCAACAATATCCACCTCAACCTTCTCACACCCCACCACAAAATTGCAAACCATTTTCACCGACATACCACAAAATTGCCAACCATTTTCACTGACATACCTTCTGGTGTTTAAATGTTACTCCAAAATTTTCTGAATAATAAACAGTAACCTTGGTGTAGAGAAGATTAACACACCATCAATTATTAATTGTTGGGGTTGAGTCGACGTATTCTTCTGATAGCGATTAGAATTTCGTACATTTAGATACGGTTTTGTCCATTGAATAATTCACTTAATATCATGCAGTTGTGTGAGATAACTGACGTTAATACCGTTACTTGCAATGTCGTTAGTCTTGTGAGCATTCTAGTATTGATCATAAACTAAAAATAAGATTTTAGAATTGATACTTGATCACTTATGACATTAAGCTCCATCGTTGATTCTTGTTGGTGTGAATGCGTCCTTGAAAATAGTTTTTTTTTAAGCATTGTGGAAGAAACATTTGAAGTTGGGATTTCTGCTATGTAACAATATATATAAAATATTTATTTTAACATGAAGGAATGAGTTAAATTTAATGATAATCATATAAGCACAATTTTGAGCCCGCCAACCCAATAGTCAATAGAAGCGCAATTTTGAACCCGCCAATTCGGGAACCCACGATCCAAAAAGCGATTAAGTATGGAATGAGGAAGTCGTTGATCAAACTCATGATACAAAAGCATGACTATAAATGTAAACCCGTGAATATGCCATCCTGCACAACTAGACATTTTCAGAAAAAAACAAATAATAATAAACACAAATATGAGATTAATATTATTTTTTATTTAAACGATTAGATACTCCCACCCAACATTAGTTTTATATTGTGAAATGATTAATTGAAAACATTTTCAGAGTAATGAATCTTTCACATGATGTATTGTTTATATTATATTTTAATTTAATATATTAAATAAGTTTTTAGTCATTATACTAAAAGTTACAAAATCTTCCGTCCAACTTTGTTTCACATTATATTGATTAAATTTGAGAGTAAAACCAATAACAAAATGTCTATCCTTTTTGAAGTTGAAGTTGAATATTTTATGTTTATAATTGAGATATTTAATTATGGTTTTAGTTTTTTAATTTTTAATATGGAGAATAAAGTAAAAAGTCTTGATTCTATAAAACATTTTTAGGTTGTTTCAATTTAATCAAATTTTCATTAAAAATATTATAACTAAAATTTCATAACTAGATATAATTACAATAATAAGTTTTAAAAGATAATAATTCCCTCCCAAGATTTATGAGGCGAATCTTATGAAATTTTTTCACTCCCAATGAAGATATGGAATTCAGAAACTTTGCATTTGCAAAAGGATTGGTAAAATTGTCTCATCTTTTTCCATTGGTGGAACAACACTATACAACTCAATCACTTCATCAAGGAACATTTCATTTTAACATGATCAACCTTTAATAATATAAAATAACATTTTTTTATTTTTATAACTAAATTACTTTTTAAGGCTTCTTCAAAATTTATAATATAAGCGCAATCTTGAGCCCGCCCAATTTGTATATCGCGAAACTCCAGGTGCTGTTTGGAGGACACGAAACAATAGAAGCACAATTTTGAGTCCACCAGCTAGGGAACCCACGATCCAAAAAGTGGCTAAGTATGGAATGAGGAAGTCGTTGGTCGGACTGGTGATACAGAAGCATGACTATAAATGTGAACTCGTGAGTCTGCCAACCCGAGCACCTAGACATTTTCAGAAAAACTAATAATAATAAACACAAAGATACAAAATATAATAATAATGATAAACAGAGTTATTATCCCATTCCAAGTTTATTAGATATCACCTCATAAAAGAGAACGAAGTTTATATCGATCATACATTTAAAAAAAATGGATTAGACATCCTTTAATAATTTTATCTAATTAAATTGTATAATATTGATATTTAATATTAATAATTTATATAATGTTAGATAGTTAATTTTATTTGAAATTTAAATTAAAAAAATAAATTATTCAAAATAAATTTTGATTTTTACTCACTTAAAAAAATTAGTTAAAAATTTTAAAAATCAATTATGAAAATATTAAAAAAAACACCATTATATTAAATTTTATATTCTTATAAAATTAATATAAATTTTATAATAATGAAATTATTAATAAATAAAAGTACCATAAAAAAATTATTCATTTTAATTTGAATAATTAAAATTATTTAAAAAAAAATACATGTTTAAAATTAAAATAAATATCTAGATTTTATTAAAATATCTATGAAAGCTTGAGACCATAAAGTTTAAATCGTAGAATTTTGGGTGTTGTTTGGAGGACACAAAACAATAGAAGTGCAATTATGAGCCTCCGAGCCCGGGAGCCTACAATCCAAAAAGTGGCTAGGTATGCAATGCGGAAGTATGCAATGATGAAGTTGTCTGCCAGACTCATGATACAAAAGTGTGACTATAAAGTGAACCCGTGAGTCCACCAACCCGAATAGTTAGACATTTTCGGAAAAAACTAATAATAATAAACACAAAGATACAAAATATAATTATAATAAACACAATTATTAACTCATTCCAAGTTTATTAGATATCACCTCATAAAAGAAAACGAAGTTTATATGGATCATACATTTAAAAACAATGGATTTAACATTCTTTAATAATTTTATGTAATTAAATTGTACAACATGAATATTTAATAGTAATAATTTAATATTTGAAAATAATGTTTTTAGATAATGTTAGATAGTAAATTTTTTTTTAAACTTAAAATTAATTATTCTTATTTTCAAATTTTGTTAACTTTATTTGAAATTCAAGTTAAAAAAATAAATTGTTTAAAATAAATTTTGATTTTTACTCGGAGTGTATTTTACCATAAACTTAAAAAAATTAGTTAAAATTTTTAAAATTCAATTATGAAAATATTAAAAAAACACAATTATATTAAATTTTGTATTCTTATAAAATTAAAATAAATTTTATAATAATTAAATTATTAATAAATAAAAATATTATAAATTTTTTATTCATTTTAATTTGAATAATTAAAATTATTTAAAAAAAAATACATGTTTAAAATTAAAATAAATATCTAAATTTTATTAAAATATCTATGAAAGCGATTGATTATAAATGGAAGTTTGAGACCATATAGTTGAAATTTCATTAAAGTTTATTAAAATATGTAAGTTAATGGTTATATGGAATCTTCAGATAGTAATTCATAGGTTAAATTTTAAGAAAATAA
Organism: Picea engelmannii; assembly: GCA_009831015.1. Lineage (NCBI taxonomy): Eukaryota > Viridiplantae > Streptophyta > Pinopsida > Pinales > Pinaceae > Picea > Picea engelmannii. The sequence goes on from WSFP011473047.1 coordinate 9,034, forward strand.
AGTAAGAACTACGATAATTAAAGTTAATGGTATGACAAACATTTCATTTTAACATGATCAACCCTTAATAATATAAAATATTTTTATTTTATTTTTATAACTAAATTACTTTTTAAGACTTATTCAAAATTTATAATATAAGTGTAATCTTGAGCTCCGAGCCTGGGAGTTCGTCTGTCAATTTGTATATTGTAGAACTCTTGGTGTTGTTTGGAGAACATGGAACAATAGAAGCGCAATTTTGAGTCCGCAAGCCCGGGAACCCGTGATCGAAAAAAGTGGCAAGTATGGAATGAGGACCTCGTCGTTGGGACTCGTGATACATAAGCATGATTATAAATGTGAACACATGAGTCTACCAACCTGTGCATCTAGACATTTTCGAAAAAAAAAAAATGACTAAGAAAAGCAACCAGAAAGAGAAAGCATCAAAATAGAAATAGCTCTTGCTAATAATAAATATTCCATTTATTTTTATTTTTATTTGTATTAAGGGGATGATTATTTGTAATAAATATTCATTTTTAAAATATATTTAATTAGTAAAAATAGCAGAACATGAACAAGATTAAGAGAAACTACAATGTTGAAATGTAAATAAAAAGAAAGAACTGATAGAATTTGGTTGTGGCAATGTATTCTTTGGCTATGTCATTTCCACAAACGAATTTGAACTATTTAGTTTAAATGGTATTAAATTAATACACATGAGCATATTTTGCACTTGGTCATGATACAATTAAGTTGAGGATAATCATGTTCTACAACTATAAGCTGAGGATAATGTTCAATCACAAATTAACTTTGCACTTGTCCATGATATATTAATATTAATAAATATTCATTTTTAAAATATATTTCATTAGTAAAAATAACAGAACATAAACACGATTAAGAAAAACTACAATCTTGAAAAGTAAATAAAAAGAAAGCATTGATAGAATTTGGTTGTGGTGATGTATTCTTTGGCTATGGCATTGTCACAAACTAATTTGAACTATTATTTAAATGGTATTAAATTAATATATCAGAGCATATTTTGCACTTGTCCATCATACAATTAAGTTGAGGATAATCTTGTTCTGCAACTATAAGCTAAAGATAATTTAACTTTTAGGCAGGGACTACGTTGCCATGCAACACTTGTTAAATTATTGATACCTTAATAATGTAATGTATTAATTAATTTATCATTTAATAGATTATAAATTTATATATGGTCAAAGTATTAATACACTAATAAAATAATACATTAATAATATATTAAATACATCAATACATACAATAAATACAATAAATGCATTAATAAATACATTACTAAAGTTTAATACATTAATAAAGGAATACATAGACACTAATAAAATAATACATTAATAATATATTAAATACATCAATAGATACAATAAATGCATTGATAAATATATTACTAAAGTTTAATACATTAATAAAGGAATACATAGACCTTAATGTGTTTAGTAAAACAATATTAAAATATTAATACATTAATAATACAATGTATTAATTGATTAATACATTATTAAAGTAATTAATTAATACATGAATAATACATTATTAAAGTAATATAAATTAATAAATACATGATTAAAGTATTAATACATTAATAATACATTATTAAAGTATTAATACATTTATTGGAAAAGACCATGGTTTACTATGATTGACATGATCATGGTTTGTTATAGTCATGACTATGAATGACATTAATATAATGTAATGTATTAATTTAAATAAGTAATACATTAATACATTTTTAATAAATACATTACTAAAATATTAATACATTTTTACATAAATGTAATGTATAAATTAAAGTATTAATTTACATTAATATATAACCTAAAGTGTTAAATAATTGGTACATAAATAATGTAATGTATACATTAATTAATACATTTATACTTGATATTAATTAATTCATTGATAAAGTATTAATACATTAATAAAGTAATAATGCATTGACCTTTATGACATTAGTAATATATTATTAAACTAGAACAGCCGCAAACTCGTGGCTCGTGAATGCCGAAAGGTTTCGGCTGGCCGAGAAAATGAAACGTGGCCATAAATTGAAACACACGGCTGCACATGGAACGACATTACCAAACCTGTCTCTAACAAAAATTTCATCTTTGTTAATTACTCAGACGTAGCAATCAGCTAATCATGATAGTAAATTTTAAATATGATCAAGTAAAAGTAAAAAAATAATCATGTAAACGGATGCCTTTATAATAGTGAGGAAATTAGTGGTTGAAATCACAACCATTGATTTATTGGAACGACCAAGAATATTCCATCAATATTTAATCTTGTCCATCCAAAACTGATTAAGCACTAAAAACCTATTAAATGTGCCCATTGTCAATAGGTGTACGCCTTTCGGCGTAATTATTAATACATAATTACATTAATGTAATGTAAAAATTAAAGTATTAATACATTAATGTATAATGTAACATATTGAATTATTAACAAATTATGAAAGTAATAATACATTATCAAAGTATTTCAATTAATTTTATTCATGCTCCCAACTCCCGCCTACCCGTATCATCTTTGACTCCCTAGGTACATGCTAATCACCTCAGCCCTGCAGCTCTAATCGCCTCAGAGAATTGGAACAGAAGGGGGGGTGAAATCCCCCTCTTACCGCAACGTCGTCGCCAAAGATATGGAGAACCTGCAGGTGTGCACACCGACCTTTGAGCCGCCATTGCACTTGTGAGACCAGATTCTGCAGGAAGAGATAAAAATCAACAAAGACTCGAATACAGATGTTGAGTCCTTGCATCCAAAATTCGCTCGAGCCTTGATACCCAGAAAATGTATCCCCCAAGCCCTAGTTGCACCCATATACGTCATCAAAACCACCATGATAGGGGAACACACAGAGTTCATGAGATACCATTCCCTCATAGGAAAATTCCTAGGTCTCCGTCCTTCAGAAAAGGACCTAACCCATTGGATCAAGGCGTGGTGGAACCCCAAGGGAGACTACGAGCTCCAGCTAAGCTCCAAAGATTTCTTCACAGTAATATTCTACAACCTGGAAGACAAGGACAAGATATTTGAAGAGGGACCATATTTCTACAATTCGACTAGCCTCTACCTCCACTTTTGGACATATCGCTTCTGCCCAGAAAAGGAGAACTTTGCATATGCACTAGTATGGATTCGTCTCTATTCCCTACCTCAAGAGTTTTGGTTAGAAGAAATTTTACTAGGCATAGGCAATACCCTCGGTAAATATGTCAAATATTTTGAAGCCACTAAACAAATAAAATACACCTCTTGTGCAAGGATCTGTGTATATATGAACAAGCTCTTCCAGGCATAGTTACATTAGAATACTAGGACGAGGAATGGGCCCAAACCATAGACTATGAACACATTCCTTTCAGATGTCGAAAATGCCACAAACATGGGCACATTTTCAGAGACTGCCCCCTCAACACCCCCCCAAAAGGGAAGTTGAAGAGAAAATAAAGGAAGGATTCACCCAGGTCCAAAATCGAAGGAAACAAGTGCATAATAAGCCCACCACCAACAATGGAAAAAATAACCCAAACAAGAATTTCGTTGAAGCCCTCAAACTCCTTCCAGAAGTAAAATAAGTGGAAAACCCCCACAAGCCCACGGGGACAGATCCCACCAAGCACAAGGAAGACCAACCGCACCAAACCTTAGCAAATCAAATAGATCCACAGACCCACCCAGACACAGGGAAGGAACCAGAAAGAGAGGAAGATACAATGATGGAAATGGATGAGAAGGACCTAGCATAAATCGACCTAGACAGGTTAGAAGAAGCACTCAACAAGAAGGATATTCAAACTCTACCAAAGGACCAACTCAGGAAAGTTCACAATTTTTTTATGGACTCATTAGCAGGGGCTACATTAAGGTTGGGAATCTGCACAGACCCAAACCAAGATCCAAGAAAATATACAAAAGAAAGAAAGTGACGAGGCATGAAATCGACTCATCAACTAATAAAGGAATAAGGAAACTATATGATCAACTCAGGACAGATTCACAAGCTCTCAGAGAGCTCCTTTTCCCACCCACCTAACTGTTAATTATGAATATCCTCACCTAGAATATTAGAGTTATAAATGGAAGATCCAAGCAAAGGATACTCTGAAACTACATGAAAATGGAAGACCCTCATATACTCCTGATACAAGAGACAAAATGTGCAGGGAAAACTGCAGAAGACATCCTCAAAATAGGTTGGCGCAACTGCGACTCCTATCAAACAGACTCAAAGGGGGATTCAGGGGGCCTGGGCATCCTTTGGAACCCTACCACAGTCATCCTAGATCAAGGCTTCTCCACTTCAAATACCATCATAGCGCACTATAGAGACATAGTTTCAGGAAAGGAGGGAATGATCACGAATGCCTATGGACCGCAAAACAACCAAGACAAATACCCCTTTCTTAAAATGCTGGCCTACTTAGGTTCTCTAGCTGATGGAAAACGATGGATAATAGGGGGTGACTTCAATATGATTCTCATGCTGGAGGAGAAAAGAGGGGGGGAAAATGCCTAGAGCAGGTCAACATAAAATTTTAGGAACTCCTAGAGAATCTCAGACTGGTTGATATAGAGAAAAACAATGGTACCTACACCTGGACCAACAAAAGATCAGGTCACCAAAAATTAACATGCAGGCCAGATCTCTTTCTCATCTCAGAAACTCTCCTGGTGGAAGGTCCCCTAATTGAATCCAACATCCTCTTGAAGGTCGGCTCAGATCACTAGTCGGTTCAGCTATGGGTTGACACTATCACCGCCCCCAAGTTAAAACCCTTCATATTTGAAAAATTCTGGCTTACCCATCCATACTTCCAGGAACTCGCCTGTCATTGGTGGAGCACAACAGAAATCCAAAAGGGCACAAAAATTTATTGCTTCCAGCAAAAGCTCAAATACTTTGAACAACAGGTGCGCCAATGGAACAAAGAAGTCTTCGGGAAAATTTTCCAAGAAAGAAAACTGATGGAACAAATACTAGAGGACCTCTAGGAGAAATTCATTCTCTCAGGCTACAAAATCACTCAGAAGGAGGAGGAGAATGATATCAAAAGGAAACTGGAAGAATGACACAAAAAGGAAGAAATCCCGTGGAGATAGAAATCTTGAGTTCAATGGCTCAATGAAGGAGAGAAAAACACCAAATTCTTCCATCGGTCTAGATCCACATACAGCTAATCAATAGAATCATGAAATTGGAAGACCCACAAAAAAACACCTTGTTAAATCATCAGGAAATATTGCATGAGTTATCAGACTTCTACAAGGATCTCTTGTCAGAACCTACAGTGGACCGCACCTCTGCAATTGAAAGGGTGACCCAAAATATCCCAACTATCATCACCCAGGAACAGAATGAGGATCTCATGACACCAATAATGCAAGCAAAAGTGGATCAGGTTATTTAGGACATGCCCACAGGAAAGGCTCCAGGCCCATATGGCTTCACTGCAGACTTCTTCCATTCCTATTGGCCAATGCTAAGGGAAGAAGTGTAATATACCCCAAATTTATCAAAAAGAAAAAATCTTATGTTACCATTAAACGCCAGTTTTTTATTTTATATATTCAATACCAATGAGATAGTCTTTCTTCCTATTCGCAACATGGTGCTAATCTCCTTCTTACTACCCATCATTAAGGCTTTAGTTACCAGAATTATTTCACATGTTTTAATATGATAAGTTTTTTATAAGCTATAGTCACACACTACTTACTATACACTATGGTTTCTCTTTGAAAGTTGTCCTTTAATTTGTTTAACATGACTACGAACCTTATGTTGGAAAATGTTTACCAAGTAGCGTATACTTGTCATTGATGACAAGTACAATAGTGGAGATGGCAGGATAAGAAGGATAATATCCCTTGGGGATTTGGACGTGAAATCTTAGGAGGAACAACGTTGAGGAAAACACGCGCAGCAAAGCTCAAGATACAAGAGTTTGCAGAGGAGAAGGAAGATAGAGATCCACAGCCGTTGGATCCCATCCAAAATTCTCGACACCATGAGGGCTGTAAGATCTGAATATTGACAAGAAGAGCGCGCTAAAGAGGAGAACAAGTCTCAGCCGTTAGATCCAAGCGCAGGACCCGACCACCGTCAGATCGAGGTTCATTCTGGACCGTTGATTCCAGCCAATGGAGAGGCATCGGGGATCGATACTTTGAAATGACAAAGTCACTTGACATCAGGAATGTTGATTTCACGATATGTGAAATCGCGATGTAATCTGAGCCGTTCATTTGGGGCGGACGCGTGTCACAAGATCGCCCATCTCGGGGACTCGGACATCGGGAGTCATAGAGGGAAGCCTTTCGACGTCGCAAGCGGCGAAGTGGCGAGCAGACAGGAGTCGTCCATCTGGGAGGACAGGTGGTAGATAGATCGAGAGATCTCGCGAGCTCAGAAGTTCGCAGGGTGAGAGCCCAAGTATTGGGTACTCCAAGTGGCGAAGTCACGAAGTCGCGAAGTGCCGAGAGAAACCACGAGGGACACGTGGCATAATCGTAAGGTGGGCCCTTGAATAGACAGGCAGACACGCGTCGCCTGAGAAAGGGGAGTACCCACCCCGTTGACCTCTTGCGTCTCAAGGATTCGAGAGATAAGAGCATGAGAGTTCAACCCTGGAACTCACGAGGTTACGAGTAGCGAGAGCACGAGAATGGACCATCGACTCGACTCACGTTAGCAGACCACGTCAGCAAGTGACACGTGGCACATCTAGGTAATGATAAGTGTCAGGCAGATTCAACACTTCAGGCACATGCAAGTCACGAATCAAAGTGACACGTGGTAGTATTTAACATGTGACAATCCACGTGTGACGTCAGCAAGTGTACGCCATATCGGAGTTTCGCGAATCGCAATATGGAAACAAAGCAACTTGAATTGTGAATTTACGATATGAGAAATCACGAAAGCGCCTTATGCATAAGGCTGTGGTCACAGCCCATGGTCACATGAGGGGAAGAATCTAGTGGTGCTAAGCTCCATCTCAGAGTTTCGGCGTTCACGAGTTGGAGTGTCGAGATCCTGTATCACAGGAATGGCAAGAGGCGAGATCGCAAAATTCAAATTTTGTTTAGCGCTCGGTCACAACCAGTGGACATATGATTTAAACGCAAGACCATACGAACACCATCCAACGGTGCAGGTGAATTCGAATTTGATCGGAGGGCTACTGTTGCACTTCACAGTGTAATTGCTAGAAGCCACTGATGGTTTCTGCCGGAGGACTGGAAGAGACTCAAGTGTGATTGACAGAGAAGGTGAAGAGTCTCAAGGAATGAAGACTGTTCGTGGAGGCAATTGATAGATGGATGAGCGTTGAAGTCTGTAACTGAAACATAAAGGATTATCTCAACTGTGCCAGAGAAGACAAAGAGTCTCAACTGCCAGAGAGGCTGAGGAATCTCAGCATAACACCCAGTGATGCTGAACGCATAGTTGAAATGCCAGAGAAGTTGAAGAGTCGCGATGATGATCACGCAGAACACTCGAGAGGTGCAGGATATTGGCGGGGTATGTGCATGCAAAGGGATTGCGCACATTACATGCATAAGATGCACAGAAGCTATATATACACAGTACAGAGAAGAGAAGGGTAGTTGTTGCTATTGGAGAACGTTGTGGCTGTTGTTGGTGAAGGTGATTCATGTGTGAAGAAGGAGGAGAGTGCAATAGCTGAATAAGCACAGAAGAGGAACTGTGTAGTGAATGGACATGGAGCACAGAGGATAAATCATAGAAGAACAGACAACGCAAGTGAGATGTGCAGAAAGGCAGTGTGGCAGAAAGAGCAACGAGATGCAGCAGAACAGTGATAAGTCGGGTAAGCCATTGTTGAACATTATATCACTGTAGTAAGTTTCAGATTCAAAGATTTATATTTCAGGGTGGTTGGGAGGCGCTAGGGAGGACAATTTTCCTTAGAGGTTCAAGTGGGTGCTTGAACACAGGGATTTGGTTCTTCCTTCTAGTTGGTGCTAGAGAAACCAGGGAGTCGGTGCTTCCTTCTAGTTGGTGCTAGAGAAAACAGAGAGTTGGTGCTCTCAGCAAGTTGCAGCTTGCTAAACAGAGGTTGTATCCTCATTATGAGTTGGTGCTCATATGTATGATAATATAAAGAATGTAATTATTACTTATCATATAAAGAAAAAGAGGTTTTTACCCTGTATGGGTTTCCTTGGAAAATATCTGTCTCTGTGTTTATCATATATGTGACTGATGTTGAATGTGCCTGTGTTTATTTCTCTGCATTATTGTGATCATCATTCAGTGTTTCTGCAAAGAGTTTTTAAAAGAAGCATAATTGTTTAAG
>ML878333.1:482-17416 GCA_009831015.1 Picea engelmannii
AACTATGGTTATGTTCCTATTGACCATTGGATTATATATATTTTGAAGTGCTATTCAAATCTATACATAACAATCACTGTAGAGAAATGGTGTAATAAGGAATAAACTTAGATGGGTTCTTATCAATTTGATAACATTTTAAAATAGATAAACAAATAACAGTGTGAATACATTCTTTATTACCACAGAAATATAATGATTCAATAGACTACAAGTGTATTGTGAAAGTAGTTGTCACATTCAAATGAATTGTGTTCAAAGTATTATAGTTGGAGTACCATAGACCAAAATCTCCACAACCTCTTATTGTAAATAGAGCTCTAAGAAAATATACATGGAATTTTGTATGAAACCAAAGGCAATGCGTGCATAGACCGGTCAAGGAAGGACATTGAACTCGAATACCTTTCGAGGTAAGATGCTTCCTTCATCTGATTACACCAACTTGAATAACCTGCAAAGGAATAAACATGAGAATTAACCCCTAAGTACTTCAGACTTCAAGACTTTGGCGAAGTTTATGGTTGATAGAGAAGAATGGGTCGAAGCTCAAAGTTCCAAAGTCCTGAAGAGGGTCTACATCATAGATCCATGGGGGGGAGTGTTTACCATTGGATTTTACCAAGGATGGATCAAAACCATAGGGTTAATACAAGAGCGGATGGCAAGAAAGTTTGGGAGTTCAACGTTCGGGAGAAACACGGTATCCTAAGGTGAAATCTCTCGAAGCCCGAAGTCCCAAAGTGACATGGACTGTTAATGTCACTAGGGATGATGTGGACACATGGGACATGTATCCCATGTCAGTGAGTTAAGAACCTTTGTAAGATAGAAATGCAGTTAGAGCGAGACATATGTCATCTGCCTAATTGGGCCACGTGTTGGCTTCGTGTTTCCTACCACATGGCGCTCTAGGTGGTGGCAGAATGTAGTTAAAATTGGTGAAGAAGTTAGCTATATCGGGGATGCATTAAATTTGATCATGATTTATTAAAATCGATGGCCAGGAGGCATTGCAGATATCGAAGTTGTGCGGCAGATAATTCTACACGGCCTGACAATCCAAACCATGGTCCCTAGAATGGGTACGTGTCAGTGTGGGGACCATTGTGGAATGATTGGCGGGTTACTCCAAAACCGCCAACCCATTTCCCCGCAATTTGAAAAGTACTAAAGTTGATGTGGAATTTTTAGTATTTATTAGTTCAAGCACGGAGACCGTGGGCCTTAGTGGATGCATGGCACCTGATCCCAAGGTCTGGAGACTTGGCACTCTGTACGAATTTTGTTACAGTTGCATTGAGTCGAGAACTTTCGAAGGCCGGATTTAATCTCTAATGTTGATCGAGAGAAGGTACATGCCAACTGAGACCACAGTCTGAAGACTAGGAACTCTAGAAGGTTGGAGAGTATGGACAACCCAAAAATTCCAAAGCTCGGAGTTCTATAATAAATCCCAATTGTCGGTTGTTGAGGAATCTGTGGACCGTTGATCCAACCCACTTCACGAAGTTTTCCAATTCGGTGTTCGAGAGAAATAAGGCACAAAGTAGTAAGAGATTTAAGAGCCCCGAAGCTCTCAAGGCTCTAGATAAGAACCTATTTGATAGCACCGGGTCACAGCCCATGGTCACATGCAATTGAGGGATGAATAAAAAGGGATAGTGCTGGAAAATTGTGTTAAAGAAGGGAAAAAGGGTTAGGAAGGAATCCCATGGGTTTTGTCTCGTTCGAACTTGCATCAAATAAGGTATTGAAGACTTGGGAACTTTTTGATAGGGTCACCAAATTATTCAATACAAATAAGTGTGTGATTTATAAACCAATAATGACGATATAATGAAATATAACAGTAGGAGACAAGTGGAATTTAAATCTCCCTAGACCTTTAAGAGGAATAATGACAAAGAAGTAAAACTATGCAAAAATAAAGGAATAAGATATATATAATGGATTATCTATGTGTCACAGTCAATGTTGGAGGGTCAACGAACTTTAATGTCCCCTAACAAATATATATATATATATATATATATATATATATATATATTTGGGAAATTTGGGGTACATTACATATGGTATCAGAGCTGAAGGTTACAACACTTGGACCTTAGGGCAAGGAAAAAATGATTTTAATTATTTTTATTTCTTGTGAAGAAAAAATAACTAATATGTTTACTGTTACAAATAGAAAAATTGTTGGTCTATTGTGATAATGTTAGAATAGAATGAAGAATAAATCAAACCTCAAGAGAATCCTAATCAAGGAATTCCTAAAGAGCCAGAGCATAACAACAAAGGAATTTCAGCGACCCAGGTTTTTTGAACAATGAAGAACCTCATCGTGGAATTACAAGTGTCTAAAGAAGATAACAAAAAGCTGAAAAAGGCACGGGAAGACCAGTTAGAAATAAATGAAATTATGCTATGTACAATATAGTAACAAATAAGATCCCAGAGGACAATGACAAGGAGGAAGAAGTCAACAAAAGGTCCTCTAAAACCTTTGGTCATGAAACAGAAAATGAGAATAGTTCTTCCAAAGACACACCCATGACAAAAAACAAGTAGATCATCTGGAAGGTGAATTCAATAAAATAAAACCATCCAGCTTTGATGGAGAATCAAGGACGAGTGAAGAGGTTAAATAATGGCTACTAGATATAAATAAATACTTTTGTATTTACAACTACTCTAGTAATATGAAAGTCAGAATGACCATTTACAACTTGAAGGGAAAGACAAGTATCTGGTGGAAAGACCTGAAATTGGCTAAGGGACTCAAGGAGAAAGAAATGGAATCGTCATATTTTAAGAAATATGTAAAGAAGCAATATTTGTCAAAAATCTATTACGAAAGAAATACTAAGGAATTCTATGAGCTAAGACTCAGACAAATGACCATGGATGATCTTATAAATAAATTTCTAGAACTATTGAGATTTGTACCATACATCAAGGAAGACAAAGTAAAGATAGAATGATTCTTAAGTTGTCTACCACATTCGTACAAATAAATAATTGAATTTGAAAATCCAAAGACTTTAAATGAAGTGTTTATAAAGGATTAGATGTGCTATGACCGGTACAAATAGAGGTATGAAATTATGAAGGCATGGAAGGATAAGAAATAGGGCATAATGAATCAGCGAAAGAAAGGGTTCCAACCAACCCCTTTCCGGAATATGGAATTTTTTTTCCAAAAGAAGGACTATCATTCCAACACCCAGAGTGCTCAAGGGGGAGGTATACTAGTAAAACTAGGAGTCAAGAAAGTTGGGGACAAACCCAATGAACCATTGAAGTGTTGGGAGTGTGGAGAACCTCACTTGAGGAGAATTTGTCCATGCTTAATTTCCACAGCAAGAACTTCGGTTCATAACCTACAAGAAGCTTCAACGGTAGGAGATATGGGAAAAAGCATGCATAGAATTAATGTAGTTGTGGATGGTAGGAAATATGATCATCAATCCACTATAGTGGAGGTTGAAGGTAAATTTCATGATAACCAACTTTCCATATTAATTGACCCAGGAGCTAGTCTGAGTTATGTTACTCCTGGTTTAGTTGAATTAAAAAATATCAAGAAATTAAAGCATGCTATGTCGTGGTTAGTAAAGTTAGCAACAGGGACCAAGAGAAAGGTAAAATATAATATTATTCTTGAATGTGAACTCATCATAGACGGTCAAAGTACAAAGTTAGATATGAACATTTTACCTTTGGGATCTTACGATTTAATCATTGGAATGGACTGGTTAGAGAAACATAAAGTAATATTAAACTGTTAGGAAAAGTCACTTATTTATAGAGACGAAAAAAACACAGTTAGGACGATACAACATATTAGAAAACCAGTTTTGGTTAGGCAGATATCAACCATGGAGTTTAAGAAATGTATGAACAAAGGTTTCCAAGATTATGTTGTTCAGGTAACTAATATGTTAGAAAAGGAAAACAAACCTATTTTTAGAGGACTTTGCAGTCCTACATGGGTTTATAGATGTATTTGTGGAAAAAATGCCAGAGCTACCTCCAAGAAGAGAGATAGATTTCTCTATCGATCTACTACCTAAATCTGCCCCGATATCTAAGGCACCTTATCGAATTATTCTACCCGAATTAACGGAACTGAAAATTCAGTTGCATGAACTGTTAGATAAAGAATATATCAGACCAAGTGTCTCACCTTGGGGAGCATCCATTCTCTTCGTTAAAAATAAAGATGGGAGCTTGAGACTATGCATTGATTATTTACAACTAAATAAGATGATGTTCAAGAATAATTATCTTTTACCCATAATTAACGACCTGTTTGACCAAGTTGGAGGAGCAAGGATCTTCTCTAAGTTAGATTCAAGGACTAGTTATCACCAAGTCAGAATAAAATACGAAGACATAAATAAAACATCATTTAGAACATGTTATGGACACTATGACGTTTTCGTAGTTCCGTTCAGTCTTACTAATGCACCAACAACCTTTATGTGTTTGATGAATAGTATATTCAATCAATATATGGATAAATTTGTTTTGGTGTTTATTGATGATATTTTAGTTTACTCAAAAACGGAATAAGAACATGAAGAATATTTGGAAATAGTATTGCATACCTTAAGGAAACATAAGTTGTATGAGAAGTTTGATAATTGTGACTTCTACCAAAGAAATATACAGTACCCAGGACACATGATATCCGAAGATGGTATTGCAGTTGATCCAAAAAAGAAAAAATCCATTATGGAATGGCCTATCCCTAAGGATAGCAGACATCATATCATTCATGGGAATTACCGGTTATTACCGAAGATTTATCAAAGGATTTTCTAAGACCGCATATCAAATTGCATCCCTACAGAGAAAGGGAATAAGATTTTCTTGGACACAAAAGTATCAGGACAAACTTGATAAATTAAAAGGACTGTTAACTACAACAGCTATCATAAGGGTAGAGGATCCTCATAAATATTTTACAATTTGCGTGGATGAAAGAAAAGAAGGCTTGGGAGGGGTCCTAACACAATATGGACACATCATCTATTACAAATCACATAAACTGAAATAACATGAATTGGAATTAGCAACTGTAATTCATGCTCGGAAAATGTGGCGACATTATTTAATGGGAAGAAGGTTTCTTGTACTAACTGACAACAGTGGTGTAAAGGTTTTATTCAGTCAACCAGATCTCAACGCAAGGCAAGTGAGATGGCTATCCTTTTTAAGTGAATTTGATTTTGAAGTACGACACATCAAAGGTAAAGAAAACAAAGTTTAATATGTTCTAATTTGGAGGACTAACAGACTTTATGAGATAAGTGTTAGAAAAGAAGAAAACGACATCGAACAAAGAATAAAATTTGCAATCTATAATGACAAAAAGTACATCAAAACAACAACCAAATTGCAAGAAAATGCAGAAAAACTGAACAAAACAGATCTGATTTTAGATAAAAATGGACTGCTAAGGTTCAAAAACAAGTTGTATGTACCTAATTCTACTGATTTAAAATCACCAATTCTTTGCGAATTACACAAAGGTTGTATTTTGGTCATCTAGGATACAAGAAAATGATAACATCCTTAAGTGTAATACCCCAAGGATGAGCCCCAGTTGTATTTATGAATTGTAAACAAGTTTTGTAGGTTGTTGAGACGAATATTGATAAGTTGGTGGGCTTATTTGTTTATTAGTCTAGAGAGACTGAGTGTTAAAGTCTAGGAGCCTTATTTTGTATATGTAATTATGCAGCTCATTAATAAAATATAAACATCGTTTCCTGTACACTGGCCATGAAGAAAGAGTGATGGGGGACTAAGCTTCCACAAGGTTGGGAAAGGGAGGGGGCTAAGTATTTGGGCCTAGGGGATAAGCTAGGGGGATTACCTCAAGATGAATAATATTTTAATATTATTTCCTAAAGGCCAAGGTGGAAAATTGATGAATGTTGTACTAAGTTCCTGGAAAGGGGATGCAGGTTAAATGGAGCACATGCAGCTCCTGGAAGAAAAGTGTCGACCTGGGCTCATGCAGTTAAACATTGAAGCATCAAATGGGTTGGGGGGTTCTCTCCCCACTCTTCCACCCTCCACCTGAAATCGTTGGCCTCAGACATCGACCTCTGGTTACCTACGCAGAATTGAGAAAACTGCTCACACGAAGGGGGTTTGCTTTCCATTTCCCATTCGTTGTCTAACCTATTGGGGGCTCTTCATCTTCCCTTTGCATAACCTCACAAATATGAGAAACCAATGAAGGAAGGAAAATTTGACCTGTGTGTCCTATGAACCAAGGTTTATCCACACTACAAATCTGAGTTCATGCCTTAACCGTTTGGGGTTGTTGTCTTGTGTTCGACTGAGCCGTGTTGTGTCTTAGCATTAGGCTGTTTCCATTTTCAGTGTCCATAATTGTTCCTATTTATGTTGTCACCTGTATGTTATTTGAATGATGTTGCAATATTTCTTAGGAGATGAATTGATGAAGCAGGGTATCATGCATGTGAGAAACTCTCCCAGGAGAGAGAGTTTGTTGGGAATTGAGTTCTCTTGGAAGGGAGTCCCGTAGGAGCTACAATAATCTGAGACTTCTAGTCTAGCCTATTGTCGAAGCCCAAGGTAAGGGAGGTGTACTCGGCAATGGACTTATAGTAGTGAAGGTGTAATCTTCTGGGGTGGAGCAGGCATGTAGGGAATGAGGGTCTGTGAGTTGTGGGCGTAAGTGGCTCCTGGAATAAAAGATCCTTCCTGTTGCTTTGTGCAACTTCCTTGTTGTCATTTCCAAGCCTAGAATTCCCTTGGCCGGTGGATTTTAGTCCTATCTTAGGGGTGACCTACTGCTGAGAGTGATGAGTAGCGCGGTCTAAGGATGGGAGGTTCGTGGAAGGTCTGCACACAGTTGGTGGATTTAACCCAGCTAAAAGATAAGTATCATTTATGTGCTTAATTATGTATTTTATGCATGTTTTGTGATGCTTGAATGTTATCATGTATTCCGTTGCATGTGGGTTTACTGTCAATCTTGTTTGAATATGATCTGGTAGAATTAATTCTGTGTTTATCATGATTAAGTATTTTAAATTCATTAAAATGCATATATATCATATAAGTGTATATTCTGCATGGTAGCATTACCCGACCTTTGGAGGGTATGGGGATGTTACAAATTGGCATCAAAACTTTAAAGGTGAATTTAAGGTCCCCTTGGTAGCGTTGTCGACATGGTGGAGGGTTGGGGATGTTACATTAAGAAAATTGTTTTATTAGCCTAACATGAAGAGTGAAACAACTAAATATTTATCTAAATGCTTAAATTGTCAACATGTAAAGGTTGAACATCAACATCTAGTCACTGTGCTTTATCCCCTACCTATACCAGAATCGAAGTGGGATATTATCTTGTTGGAATTCATCATAGGTTTTCCTAAGAATCAAAAGAAAAATGACTTGATTATGGTAGTGATTGATAAATGTAGCAAACCTGCACACTTTATACCTGTGAAATCTACTTATAAAGCAATTAATATTGCTGAAATTTTTATGAAAGAAATATTTAGATTGCATGGAATTCCTAATATTGTGATCTCTTTTAGATATGTCAAATTTACATCAAAGTTTTGGAAGGAATTTTTTGCAGGATTGGATACTAACCTGAATTTCAACAGAAGCTACCATCCATAAACAGATGGGCAAACTGAACGAATGAATCAAATTGTGGAAGACATGTTACGAATGTACATGGGAATGAAACCAACTAAGTGGGAGGAGTACCTACACTTAGTTGAATTCGCTTATAATAATGGTTATCAGACATCAACCAAGATGAGTCCCTTTGAATAATTATATGGAATGAAAAGCACAACCCTGATTAGCTAGGATAATCCAGTTGAAAGGTTTATGATGGGAACAAAAATGCTTCAGGAAATGGAGAAAATGGTAAAAAGGGTACAACAAAATTTAAATGAGGCCCAAGACTCACAGGAAAGCTACGCAGATTTAAGAAGGAGACACCAGGAATTTCAAATTAGGGACCATGTATATATGAAAATCAAAGCAAGGAGGAGCTCTCTAAAGCTAGGAAATGTTCCAAACTTGGCGCCCAGGTTTTGTGGGCCCTTCAAGATTTTAACTCGAATAGGACCCGTGGAATATCAACTAGCACTTCCTGCAAATTTAAAAGTTCATAATGTTTTTCATGTTTTACTATTAAAAAGGTATATTCATGATCCTAATCACATCATTGATTGGAACATGGTGCAGGTGGAACCAAAAGGCAAGTTCCAAGAGGAACCTCTGTGCATCTTCGACAAGAAATAAACAATACTATGAAATAGAGCCATCGCCCAGGTAAAAGTGCAATGGAAGCACTTTATCCCTAAGGAGGCCACTTGGGAATTGGAGTAACATTTGTGGAAAATATTATCCAACCCTATTTCGAGAGAGGAATGAACACTGAGGAAAGTGTTGTACTTAAGGCGGAGAGGATGTAATATCCTCAAATTTTAGAATATTAAATTCTAAGTGAAATTTGAAATAAAATTATGTTTTTGGAAAATTCGGATTTGGAAATTATTTTCCATTTATGGAAAATACAAATTTGGAATTTTTATTGTTGTAATTAATTATTTGATGATTGTTGGGAAAAGATTTGACTTGCCCGATTGTCCTCTTTTATTTGACAAATGTGAAAGACAAAATTTTAATAAATTAAATGATGGAAGACAAATGGAACAACCGGGTTAAAAATAGATAACCATGACTCCATCAGTGGGAAACAGGTTTGATTTACCTCAAGTATGAATTTTACAAGTCGAAAATGTGGAATTTGACCACTAAAATCCCCTAAAATTCAAGGATTTGTAAAGCTATGAATTTCACAGGGAGGGAAGGAAATATCTAGGCACAAGGATGCATATAAAAACAACATATGGAGGAGGCAGGACGTTTCTTAGTATATTGGGTGTTAGCACATATTATTGCTAAGCGAGTGTTTTTCCCTTAGGAAGTGGCGTCTTGGTAAAAATGCATGAAAAGGGGAATCAAAACCCACTTTTTCCTTTTTATCCTAAGTTTGGCACCCATGCGCGTTGTGCTAAGGGGCGTGTAGAACTAGGCAGCTGAGATCTACATGTTCATATCTACGATGCACAGTCCATATTAGACCCCCCCGGCGAGCTTCTGCCTTTAACGAGCAGGGGTCTGAGTAGGTGGTTTTATGGTGTGGGCACCGCACTATCGTGTCAGCTCCTCGTTAACTCAGACCTCCCCTGCGCTAAACCTCTTACCACCTACCCCTGCTCTAAGTAGACCACTTACCGCCTTCCTTTATAGCCCTGCTCTCCTACCAACACCTATCCTCCACTCACCCATTTCCCTGCATATCACATCTCCATTTCCACCTCCTCCTCTCGTTCCTCGACACCTGTCTCCCATGTCACCTCCACCAGTGTTGTTCTTTTCCCCACTACGCCTACCACCGCATACTCTCTTTTTCCACCATGTCACCTTCCTATGCCACATCACCTCCATCCCAGTCATCTCTCTACCATCACATCCTTCCACCTGGTCACCAAGCATTTGTTGTACTATGTTGTTCTTGCACCAATCATTTCTCCAAATCCTCCTCATCATCCTTCACGACCACCTACCATCTTCCCGATCATCATCCAACGAGGATCCTAGTCGAATAATTTTTGAGTGAAACCAGCATGTTTTCCCAATGCCGATTTGACTTTGTTCATCCTGATGTTGATGAAGACAGTTAATGAAAACAAGGAAGGTGGTTAATACATCGTCTCCTTCCATAAATAGAAGGTCAGATCTTGAAAGAAGGATGTTAGTCCATTCTGACCAGAGATCGCGTTTGACAGAAGACTACATGGGTATTCTGACTAACGTCTGCATGTGCAGCCTGATAGAAAATCTCACTAACCCAAATCGTTGAATGGATGGCATGATCACACCTTGGGCAATCAGAGCTAGTTCTGAGTATTTGTAGGCATTTTTGTCATTTTTTTATGGTCAATGGTTGATCTAAGCTCCTGTATTGTAAATTTTTAATGAAACTTTTGTGTCTCTAGTTATGTGTTGTAATTTGAGGCTTCTAGTTTAATGACAATCAACTTCTTTTCCATCTTATTTTCCTCTAATAATTAAGTGTCCATGATTGAAGAATTCACATGGATTTTTTTTACTGTGTTGTAATGTATGTTTGATTGTAGTGTTGTTATTAATGTTCTCCAGTTTCCTAAAGATTTAAATCAAAGAGGATCTTGTATTCGAAGCTTTTCCCCCTTAGGATGCTGGAAGACCTGATGTCCATAGCATACCTTTACATTTTCTCCTCAATTTCTTCCTCTTACTCACCCTTACTACAATTTATTGACTGAAGTTAAATGAAGACCTCACCTACTTATGCATGTTGGTCCAGTTTTCTGAGTTAAAATGATATTGTCCAGGGTCTATGCCCATTCAACCACTTCATAATTATTCATTGTCACATACAAACGGATGGGTACTAGGCTTGCCTCCAACATAATATAGAGGTGACTTATAGTGATAACATTTATGGCGTTGTTTCCGAGGATGAATTGAAGATTTTTACTGGGATAGAATGACAATGAGCTTCTGATTCTGAAGGTGCATCAGACATCAAAACCATTGAATATTGAAATTCGCACCTAGAGACTCCATTGATGCGACCCCAGTGTTTCAGATATGGCTTCCATAGGCAGACACACAAGGTCTACTCCACAATTGCCTCTAGTAACTCCTGAAGTTTCCCTAGAGAAAATTATCAGAAGATGAAAGATCCTCTAGGAGGGAACTTCAACTCCTATACCTGGTGATTTTGGTAATTTTCATAATCCTCATTTCACAAATCTAGTAGTTTTTTATCATTTTCCTATTACACCATCTGTTGGAGCTTCTAGAAGTTTAAATTTTGGGAATTTCCTGTTGGTTTCCCCTCTCCCAGTTTTGGTGTGGAAGGATTTGACACTCCTATTCCCCCAAGAGTTGTACCTTCGTCTAAACCCATAACCCCTGAATATTTTCCCACTCCGAGCTTCACTAATCCTCCTCCTATTAAATTTGTTTCTTTTACAGAGAGGGAAACCTCTATCCCCTCAAGCCTTGTATCTTTTTCCTCAAATCCCCTGTTGTTTCCCTTTCCTCCTGTAGGTTTAGTTCCAACCTCTCCTGTTAAAGCTACATATCCTCTTGGTTCTCCTCCAACTATCATCCCTATGGTAGGTGCTAATCCCCCTAGGAACATAATGGATGCCATAGTGGCTACAAGATATTCCCCTCTAATCTTACCTCAGCCAATGAATGCTCTCCCTGTTGGAGATTACCTAAGACACATGACCAAATTCACAGGAGAAGAAGACATAACTTCTAAAGAACACCTTGTTGCCTTCTACAATTATGCAAACAATCTAAATGTTGAAAATGAGGATGTGTGGATGAGAGTCTTTGTCTAGAACCTTGATGGTGAGGTGAGGAAATGGTTTAGGGGATAGACCCCTGGATCCATCGATGGGATTGAGGCTTTAGATGATGTTTTCATGAGATAACGTGGGGATAAAAAAGTCTTTATGTATTATATCATAGATTTCAGGTCCCTAAATAGGAAAGAGGGAGAGTCTATCTCTGATTTCTCTAAAAGATTAAACAAAATGTATAAAAGGATCCATGCTGAGAAAAAT
Organism: Picea engelmannii; assembly: GCA_009831015.1. Classification (NCBI taxonomy): domain Eukaryota; kingdom Viridiplantae; phylum Streptophyta; class Pinopsida; order Pinales; family Pinaceae; genus Picea; species Picea engelmannii. The sequence goes on from ML878333.1 coordinate 12,191, forward strand.
CCTATAGAAGCCTCTGCAAAAATTACATGTGCTAGTGATTTTGACCCTGATTTTTGCCTCCCGTTGAGAGAGAGAAGAGCTACTTCCTTGTCTCATATGCAAGATGCATCTCTAGTAGTAGATTCCAACATGTTGGCATTTGACCAACTCTGGAAAAAAGATGATAGAGACAGAGGAAGGGGGGGATATGAAGCCTCAACTGCCTAGTAAAACCTCCTCTGCATCCCATCCTCAAGTAGATGAATTTACCAAGCTGGTAAAATCTCTTTCTGCAGAGATGGAAACGATGAAATTTGAAGGGAAGCAAGGTTATAAGAGTTCCCAAAATGATGATAACAAGGGTAACTTCAGAAGACCAAATAATACCCCTCAGATACTTCCAAGAGAGCCTTGAAGCAGAGATAGGGATGATTAAAAAATCCAAACCCCTCTCCAAAATAACCTCGTTGTTGATGAGGAAGGAGAGGAAGAAGAGCTTGATCCTGAAATCCATTGTCTTGGAGACACCTCCCCATTTCCCCATTTAACCCAATATGCATATGAGGAGTGTGTCATGGACAACCAAATAAATGAGCTAAGTAAGGGGGAGAATACCGATAGTAGTCCCAATAAATATAAACTTGGGTCTAAGAAGAAAGAAGGGAAGTCTGGCATCCCTTATCAGCCTTCCAGAGTAGAGAATCTTGTTAAAGACACAATAAAAAACAACAAGGAAAATAAAGTACAAAACCCCTCACCAATAGCCAAAGGTCATGTCCTAGAAGTGAGAAAAATTATGAATCCCCCCTCCTATTTTAACTTTAAGAATGAAAGTCAAAAGATTAGGATCCTTGTACCCCTTTCAAAGATGGTCAAGCACGGATATTTTAAAAGGGCCCTCTCTAAACTATTTCATTCTGAGCCATCATGTAATTCCACAGACTCAGTAAACGTCCAATATGAGAAGTCTACAATCATCCTAGGTCCTTTGGTAGAAGGTAGAGATGATTCATCTCCTCCCTTCTATACTTCATTGGACATACATGACAAGGTGATGCACAATTGTTTGATGGACTCAAGGGTATCTCATAATGTCATGCCCAAAAATATCATGGATGAACTTGGATTATAAATCACAAAGACTTACCATGACTTGTATTCTTTTGATCCTAAAAAAGTGCAGTGTCTTTGGGTCATCAAAGATTTGGTTGTGACCTTGTTTCAGTTGCCCATGAAAAGTGTGGTCATTGATATGATAGTAGTTGATGTTCCCCCCAAGTTTGGCAACCTCTTGTCAAGATCTTGGATAAAAATACTTGGGGGAACATTGCAAATGAAAATCACATATGCTACCATTACTGTGTTTGGGGGGAAGCATAGAATATTGTATAGAGAAACTCAGTTGGCCTATATTATTAGTGATGAAGAAGACCCCACCAACCATCCTATTTTTTCAGTTGATACTGATTTGGGATCCAAATTATTGCAACTCACTGATGCCCCTGAACCCCCTCTTGAAATCAGAAAGTAGTCCCTCACTCTCTGTGAAGTTTCTCTCCCGATTACCTCTGTTTGGAAAATTTTCTTTGATGGAGCCTCTTCTAGATAAGGTGTTAGTGTCGAAGTGGTCTTTGTTTCACCTGTTCAATAAATTATATCTATGTCCTACAAATTAGAATTTGAAACTACCAATAATGTGGCATAATATGAAGCTCTTGTTTTGGGTTTGAGGGATGCAAAGGACATGGGGATTGAGGAGATATCAGTTTTTGGTAATGCTGAGTTAATTGTTCATCAAATCATAAATATTTGTCAAGCTAGGCACCTTCGGCTTAGAATTTATAGAAATGGAGTCTAGGATCTACTTGACAATTTTTTCTTAGCTTTCAACATTTCATTTGTTCCAAGAGAAGAGAATGCCATGGTCGATTCTTTGGTTGTTTCAACAAGTAATTTCAGAGTCCCTCATTCACCTAAGCTCAGGTATGGTGTAGAAGTGAAATATATACCCTATGTACCTGACAATGTCAAGCATTGGAAAGTGTTTAAGGATGATCTTGAAATCAAAAGATTCTTGGAGACTGTTGATAAGTTTTTTGCATTACACATTGATCAAGATCCTGATTCTGAAATAAATCCTCATGCTGATGTTTTTATGAAAAAAAATTCTAATCATCATATTGTCTAGTTGCCCAGTAATCATATCCCAAAGGGACTAGTTCCTTTGGAAATATTATTTGACAAAAATGATGTGGCAATAAAGTGTAAAGTTTGAAATGAGGATGATGATATAGTTGAGTGCAATATTGGTACAAAGAAGGATCCAAAATTTGTCAATTTGTCAAGCAACCTATCAAGGGAACAAAGGGCCGAGTATGCCAAACTGATAAAAGAGTTTGTTGATGTGTTCCCCTAGACATATGAAGATCTCATAACATACGACACAAATGTCATTGAGAATAATATCCCATTGAAGGAAGAGGTCAAACCATTTAGATAAAAAAATGAGACAAATAAACCCCATGTTGTTTCCTATTATGAAAAGGGAGGTAAAGAAGTTGTTGGATGCCCAAATCATTGTCCCTTTGTAATATTATGAATGGGTATCCAAACTGGTCCCAGTAAGAAAAAATAATGGAAAAATCAAACTTTGTGTTGATTTCAGGAACCTAAACAGAATATACAAGAAAGATAATTACCCATTGCCGAAAATGGAGCACATATTGCCAAGGGTGACAGGTGCATCCAGGATGTCCATGATTGATGACTTTTCTGGCTATAATCAAATTTCTCTCTTACCTGGGGACAGAGAGAAGAAAACATTCACCACTCCAAGGGGTACATTCATGGATGCCAATATGCCCTTTGGATTGATGAACGAAAGAGCATCTTTGCAGCAAGTTATGGACATTGCCTTTATTAGGGAAAAGGATAAATTTGTAGTCATTTATCTGGATGACATTACCATTTTCTCCAGGACTGATAAAGAACATTGTCATGATCTGAGAAAGGTATTCCAAAAATGAAGAAAATTCGATCTCTCCCTCAATCCCAAAAAGTGTCTATTTTCCATTAAGGAGGGAAAATTACTGTGGCACATAGTATCAACTAAGGGAGTAAAGATTGATCCCATCAGGGTGGAATCCATCCAAACCTTATTACTCCCTAGATTGAAGAAAGAAGTTCAGTCTTTCTTAGAGAAAAATATTTTTTTGAGGAGATTTGTTTCAAATTTTGTTGAATTGGTGAAGCATTTCACAGCCATGCTCAAGAAGGGGAATGAAATGAAATGGACTGTTGAGTCTAGAAACTCTTTCAACCAAATCAGGAAGGACTTGACTGAGGAACTTGTGCTTATCAATCTTGATTACTCCAAAGATTTTATGATTTTTTCCTGTGCTTCTTTTTATACAGTAGCAACTGTTTTATTGCAGAAGAATGTTGAAGGGATGGAGTAGCCTATTTCCTTTTTCAGAAGATCACTAAGGGACGTAGAGATAAAATATGACATCATGGAAAAATAATCCTATGTTTTGGTTAAATCCATCAAATAATTCAAGATATGTGTCCTACATTCAAAATTTATTGCATATGTTCCTTCAACTTCTGTGAAGGATATTCTCATTCAGCCTCACATAGACGGAAGAAGGAAAAAGTGGATTTCCCAAATCCTTGAATTCGATTTGGAAATAAAGCCCATCAAATTGGTTAAAGGCCAAGGTTTAGCCAAGCTATTGGCTTAATATAATTGTAAAGCTTTGGGGGTTAAATTCATAAGCATCTGCTCAGAAAATTAGCAAGTTGAGTTGTCTTATACAGACCCACGAGTCAACCTTCTATTGGCATAATGCACTTGGTACAAAGATACTATATTCTTCCTACAAGAGTTGTGACCTCCTAATGGCATGGAAAAAAGAAATATAAGAGCTCTAAAGCTTACAACAATTAAATATTTCCTTATTGATCGAGTCTTATACTAGAAATACCCTCTAGGAGTGATTTTGAGATGTTTAGACCCACAAGAAGCCTAAAAGATCATGTATGATTTTCATGACAGTTTGTGTGGGGAACATCACTTCTGGAGAACCACAGCCTACAAGATTCTCAGAGATGGATATTTATGGCCTAGCTTATTCACTGATGTTTGTGCTAAAATCAAGGCTTGTGTCAAGTGTCAGAATTTCTCAGGAAAACAACAACTCAAGTCCCTACCTTTGAAGCCTATGGTAGCTTCAGGACCCTTTCAGCAGTGGGGCTTAGATTTTATTGGGTAAATTCATCCTACTTCAAGTGGTCAACACAGGTGGATATTGACTTCCACAAATTAATTTACCAAGTGTACAGAAGTCATCCCCATAAGGAGTGCTTCCCACAAAGTAATCATTAGTTTTCTCAAAGATATTACGGCAAGGTTTGGTGTTCCAAAAAGAATTGTCACCGATAATGCTGCAACCTTCAAGGCCGAACCATTAATTCAATTTTTTGAGCATTTTGGAATTTCATTGATTCACTCAACTCCTTAATACCCCCAAGGGAATGGACAGACAGATTCCCCTAACAAGAGCCTTATAAAGATCATCAAAAGATTGTTAGAGGACAATAAGAAAGCATGGGATTCAAAGATCAAGTTTTCTATGTGGGATGACAGAGTGAAAATAAAGAGATCTCTTAGCATATCTCCTTTTCAGCTTGTGTATGGACTTGAGGCCATATTTCCTTCTCAGCTCTCCTTTCCAGTGGAAAAATTCTTCCAATATTACCAAGGGAAACCTGATTATATGATCAGAAGAATGCAACAACTGGTATAATTACAACAGACTAGAGAGAAGATACTGGAAAAAGCACATGAACATCAAGAGAAGATCAAGAAAGATTTTGAAAAGAAGGTAAGTAAAGATGATTTCTAGCTAGGAGATCTGGTACTTAAATGGGATGCATCCAAACAAGACATGGGCAAGCATGGTAAATTTGAAGCCATGTGGATCAGACCCTCCAATATCTGTGAGAGATTTTCAAATAACACTTACAGGTTGCAGAATTTGGAGGGTGATGAATTTTTTGGTGGCCTTGTTAATGGGCATTTCCTGAAGACGTTTTTTGTTTAATCCATGAATGGCTTCCCATGTCATTGTAAATATCACTTTCCTTTTTGTTTTAGTAGCTGACTCCACAACCCAACTAAGGCACTGAATCTTTTGAAATTCTTAGATTCTTGTAAGGAGGACTCTATCCCCCATGGAGCCTAAT
>WSFP011473053.1:0-17416 GCA_009831015.1 Picea engelmannii
TTGATAGCCTAAATATGAGAACAAAATAATAGACAAGTATACACAATGATCTTATAATTATGAACGATCACAATACTATAAATCTTAATGTAAAATGTTCATATTATCAATCAACTAACATCAGACAAAAATCATGATCTTACAATTGATATGATGATCACAGTGATAATTAATTGAAACAACAAATTAAAGACAACATTTAAAATATCAAATAAAATGGAATATCACATGTCATTGAGACTAAAGCTACACAACACATTACTATTCCAAAATAAGAGAGACAAAACATAAATGAGACAACATTCACATTGGTCTAAAGCTGAAATGTTATAAGTTGTTCCATTAAGTTCGGAAATCATTTGTCTATAATATGTTCCAGGAAAATATGTCTGTTACTTACAAAATGAACAGTATTTAAAGTGATTTGAAATCCCATTTTCCTATCTCCTAAGATAGGATAGGATTTCATGAGATCAAAAATATTACAAAAATAGAGGGCTAACAACCACTCATAATTGAGTTGATTCTTATAAAAAATTAATAAAATTTTTAACAAAGAAAAAAGAAAAGGAAATACTAATCATTCAAATGCATGATCGAACATGTTCTCCCCATATGATCAGCAACAGGATCTACTATTTCCTGAAAAATGAAACAAGAATAAGTTAGACAATTATTAACAGCTAATTTCTAATTTTTTCATTTAAAAATGACTTGGCTACATAATCGAAAGATTTTGTAGGCAGTCTTATCTTAGCAAACAAAATCCAATTTCAAATTGATTCAATTTAAAATATATGACATGAATATAACAAGAGGAAAATTGTTTTACCATTTCGGCAATTGACTAAAGATGGGTCGGGTAGTTCAGAATTAATTATTTCTTTAATGTTGGTTGTGTTTTTTATGACTATGTTCCTTGTCCTCTTAAGGTGTTTAGCTTTCCTCTTTGTGTTTAATCTGAGGTCGATATTTTCTTGTCTCAGTGATTCACTTTGAGTTGTGAGTTCTTTAATCCGAGCCTAAAGGATGGGTATATTAGTGTAATACTATTTGATCCAGTGGAAACAAACATCACATTGTATAGGAGAAATGATATGTTGATGAAGCGTACAATCAAACATGGTTGTATCAAACTTACCTGTTATTTTCCCTTGACGAAGCCCAGTATCAGAGAAACCTTCCTTACCCTTGAGGCATGGTTGCAAGTTCATCACAAATTCATAGGGTTCAGTAGGACCAAATCTTTGACAATATGGGTCTTCCAAAGCTAGGAAATCTTCTATTTCAGAGTCTGAGACCTCAGTGACCTCGATCAGACCGATCGAGCTCAAATGAGCGTCGTTTTGATTCCTCAATTTTCTTGAAATAAGATGACCTGCTCTTTTGTTCTGAAACCCTAGGGCTGTGCATTTTTGTTTCATTTGTTTGCAAGATTTTTTGACATCAAGCATCATAGTGACATTCTAGCTAACATCAAATTTAGGCATAGGAGGTTCACTTACCTCAAATTCAACAACATTTTTCTCATGTGAAGACTAACTTGACACTGCCTCATATAAACGGTTTATGTTAAGAGAGTATGGTTCATTACTTGGAATGTCAAGCTGTTTTTTAATTAGTGTCTCACCCGAAATAGGGTTTTCTATAGTAGCAGTCATAGAAAAACCATTTCTTATCAAAAACCCATCCAAAAGTCGCCCACGATTGACAAGTGGTGAATCAACAAAATCTTTATCTAGCCATGATGGAACAGACTAGATTCAACACTCTATATCTTATACCTTTTGGATATTTTATACAGACTTCTCAATAGATAAAAAGCATGTTTAATTGAAAACGAATGAAATGCATAATAAGTCATATATGATAGAGGAAAATTAAACCATAACAACCCTCATAGGTCATGAATTGTTTGACAATGATCAACAAGCCATGCCACCTAGGTTTAACCAAAGATATGGGGATACCTTTTTCGCAGCAGTTGATTTTCCTGGAGAACTTGAAGAGGCTCCAAGGTACTTCTTCATTTTTTGAGTTTTTGAACCATTTCTCGCCGGTGGCTGGAAGTCCTATGGCTTCACTCACAAACCCCTCGGTTAAATCTAACTAGGTATCCCCAATTTCCGCTCTGCATCCATCGAAATTAATTGTGAAAGCCTTCACCACCTGAAGGTTATAGCCTTCAAATATTTTAAGGAAGGCATACCATCCTTGGATTTTTAAATATTTGATTGCATCATCGTGATATAGCAATGTCTGACAGGCATTTGGATCCAAATGAACAACAAGAGCCATAAAAAACATGACTAAAATGTAATAGGGATGATTCCGAACAATTTTAGGTTTAGATGGTAGGAGCGATAGGAACATATCTGAATGGATAAAGGGGAAAAAACCATAACAAATATTGTGTATTATCATAGCATGAACATCTAGTGTTTGATCATAAAGCTTTACCATTCCTGGTAATGAAAGTCTGACATACAAAGTTGAAAATCGATACTCGTAATGAAAGGCTCATTAATGCATTGTGCCAGCAAGGTGAGCTAAGTACAAAGTACAGTAGTTGTGCATTAATTTCCATGACTACTAGCATGACCATTGTGTATGCAAAAGGGTTTAAAATGTATCAAAACAAAAATCCTCATAATTCAAATACAAATCACCTAACCATATAATAATTATATAAACACCCACAACACCCAAAAATAAGTCATTCAAGTATTGGATTTAGATTGGATATAAGCATGATGACCCTCAAAAAGAATACCTTGTATAGAAAATATAATACCAAGCTAGGTTTTCATGTTTGATTCATGCTTTCATTCATGAATCAAACATAAAAAAAAAAATGAAAAATGCAAACTTAAAGAATTAATGAACATCTTTTCTAATCCAGTAATCATCTCAAAATGATAATGTTTACAAGATTGAGGTGAAGGAAGCTACAGGAAAAGTAACTTCTTGTTCAAATAACGAAATTGTGTGGGGCTGCCAACAGATCCAGAACAACATTTTTTAATTTGTGAGAAAATATGGACTATGAAGAACATCCAGGATTATGATGTGAAGATTTCACAAGTGGAAATGACATTCAGAGACCACACATTACGATGGTACATGAAATATCAGAGTACGACACATGTGGGATAGACTAGAACATTGGCATATGTGAGACAAGCTCTATTAAAAGAGTTCCAAGAAACTAAGTCTGAGTCGTAGTGCATTATAGAGATGAAGGAGATCAAGCATATAGTGAATGAATCAATGTGTTACTATGATCAAAGATTTAAGATACTGAAGGATCGATTGACATTCCAAATTCCAGATGAACAACATAGGGAGTGGTTTATTGCAAGATTGTTGTTGCATATACGCTTCGCTTTGACACAACAAAAGATTGTGTCACAATAGAAATCCATAGATATTTCTATGAAATTAGAAACATCCCTGGTAGGATAAAATGACATGGGGATGGCTCTAGTTTAGTCGTAGTTAGTAGCGTTGAATATTCAATTGCAGGAACTTGCGAAAGGAAAATAAAAATGCGAGGAAGTCTGGTGTGTCACATGTAGAATAGAAGGCCATCATAAGAATGAATTCCCATCTTTTCAGTAGTATTTAACTATAGGAGCTATAAATACACTAGAGGTATGGTGCAATATTTTCAAAATGATGGGTCATCACCCTACTGCTTGCCCGTTGATGCGGAAGTATCAAAGTATTGTGAGAAACATGTTTTGTAACTTTTGAAAGTATGTCGAACATGAATAAAAGGATTGTCACACATTTTATTTGATGAGAGAGTGCACTGCAGATGCCTACAGATTCTAGGGAGAAGAATGTGAAGGAGGAGCTCTATAGTATAATACTACAAGAGGTTATAATCAAGGAGAAAGAAGAGGGTTCAGAGGCCATAGAAGAGGAGGATTTGAAAGAGGAATAGGACCAATTATATGTTATAATTGTAATCAACCTGGATATATGGCGTGAGACTTCCTGAATCTCTGCATGACATGTACATATTGAAGACAGCTAGACCATGCAACAAAGGATTTCCCACAGCTAATTGTAAAGTGGTAAGAAAAGAGGAACACTAATGTACAGATGATAGCAGTAGAGGCACGCGATGAACAACCCAAGATAGCAGTAATTACATGTGGATGAAGCAGGACCAGACCTGATGCGACAGATCAAGGAAATAAGATCCACTTGTGGGTTAAGAAAGAAAAAAAGCCTCAACCATTGTTTGACCATATAAAGGAGAAAGAGGCATATACACAAGAAAGGAAGGAAGTGATAGGATCATAATGGATAACATTGACTTCGACCATGCCACCTTTGTATGATACCTCATCGATGTATGATACAACACTAGTATATGACCATTCAGAAAGGTAAGTTGACAATGTAAGAAATTTGAAACGTTTTCTAAAAAATTGTTTAGAGTTAATGAAGGATGAGTCTTCTTTGAGTATGCTATGTGGAATGATCGATCATTGTCCTCAAGAGAAAGGGATACAGGTCACACACCGAGTAGTTAACCAGGTGCACCGAAAGAAGAGAATGAATAGGGAGTTTCCACTAAATGTGCAGATAGGAAACTACAACATGAACAATATTATTTTGGATCTAGGTTCTGATATGAATGCCATCCCAAAGAAGACCTAGGAAATGATGGGTAATTCGAAGTTGATATGGTCCCCCATTTAATTGAGGTTATCAAATCAACATAAGATTTTTCAAACTGGAAGTTTGACATGGGTAAGTGTTAGTATCGATGGAGTGTGTAGCTTGGTCGTTGAAGTGATAAAGATAGTGGATATTAAAACCCCTTACCCAACACTACTTGGAATTGATTGGGCCTTTGAAAACCAGACTAGCATTGATCTAAAGAAGAGACAAATGATATTTTAAGTACATGACTTGAAGGTTACTGTGCCTTTGGATCCTACTGAAGGAAGAAGATATGTAGAACCAGTAAAGGGAAAATATCTAGATAACATGTATAATATGACCACATGGATGGACGATTATGTGAATCCTACATTCAATGGTGTACTTAGTTGGAGAAGTATTAGTTCATGTGCATCAGATTCAACAGATACTTTGGAGAATTGGTAGCAGATATTGCATGAAGTGTCTACAAGGAAATGTGCTTGGATTACCTGCGTGTTGTGATGGATTGTAACTGAGGTATGTGATCCTCCAAGGTATGACAGACTAACCTATGTAGATTATTTTAGAAGAGAATTTGAATTACAAATATCATATCAATAGAGATTACTAGTGATCCAGGTGGATATCAGTGGCCATCCACCTTTTCCAACTGGCTCAAAACATTTTTCTGGCAATTTTGGTAATTTACTATTTTTAGCAGTTTTTAACTTCTGGGGCCATTTTGAGGGCCTAAATGAAGGTTTTTAGGGATAGAGATTCTCAATGATAGTTAAAGGCATGATTGATCCCCCCAAATGAATCTCCTCGATGATAACTTTCCAATGGGCTATCATGCGCCTAAAACGAAGATTGTATGCAAAAGTTATGAACCCAAGAAGTTGATGTACTAACTTACCTAAACAGGGCCCACATGAATTTTGGCACTTCATCTCCTAGGGTTAGGTTTTTGGATGTTTAGGGTTTTTGGAATTCCTGTTTATTGTAAAAGCGCCTTCAGAGCCTCATTGTAATCATCTTCTTGCAAATGAAAGTAGCCGTCACATCTCTTCTAAGAGATAAGCTACCACCATTCTAGCGAGTCTTTCACTCTGTATTTTTATAGTCTCTGTACATTTATTTCATTAATAGAAATCATGTATTACTGTATATCTTTGTTTATGGTTGCATATCTGATACATTTGTGTTATATTATTGAATATCTGCGATAGCTCTGTTCATTTCTTTATTATATCTCCGCTCTCATTTCATGCCGAAAATAATCTGAATCAGTGGTATCAGAGCAGGTTGCTCTTGATCGTTTTTCAGTGCATGTCCCCGACGAGGTCCAAGTATAGCAAGTTGGGTCTCGAGCTTGTCTCTCTTGAGGAAAATCGCTCTCACACACCCAAGAAACCCTCAATGGCGGAAGAAAAGAAAAATGACAAACCAAATGATCATATCAGTTTGTTGCTTGAGAAACCTCTCATGCGACAGAGGGACGAAATGATGGAGAATTTTTCCCACATCCTTCAATGCCTGTCGATAGAAACATGCACATCTTCATCAAACAACCACTTTGGAGGCACCATGCCTTTCAATGTACAAGTTAATTTTTACATTCCTATATTTGAAGGACAGATAGATGCGGAAGCCCTAGACAAATGGTTAAACCTGCTAGAAGGTTATTTATCATTTCACAATTTTTCCGACAGAGAAAAGATCACCTTCACACTCCTTAAATCTATCCCCCATGTCAAACATTGGTGGGAAACTTACTGGGAGTAGAGTTACATAGAGGAGTCTGGAATATATGGGGTCGAGCCCACTTGGGATTTTTTTGTGGATGCGGTAAAGGAATAATATTACCCTATTGGAAACTATGAGGACCAATACATGAGATGAACCACATTGCGGAAAGAGAGGGACCAAGTAGTTCCAGAGTTCACCAATACCTTCCATACCTTGCACACCAAGCTAGGTATCAAACCCTCTGAATGACATTTGGTTCTGAAATACCATGGGGCTCTACACAGATACATCCAAACTGAAATAGATTTTTTGGGCATCTCATCACTCGGTGTTGCTTATCAATATGTTGTTAAAATCGAGTAGAAATTTAAGTACCAGAACAAACGAGAGTTTGGGTCTGCAAATCCGCAACAACCAAAGTATGATAAAGATGACCCTAACAAACAGCTTCCTAAAAACTAGTCTAAGCCATAGGAAAATAAGAGTCACGGGAAGACGAAGAAGGACACCGGAAAATGGTGATATCTCCACAAAATCCCCTGGCACAACAACGATGAATGTCACTCAAAATAGTCATTGGTGTCCGAGATCAAAGACAAGGAGCCGAACCCTAATTTGGAATCTGATTATGAAAATACTAGTAAAGGAAAGATCATTGACGCTGACCCCACTGCTATTGTCGCGACCGCAACAATTCAACCAGAAGAACCAACAGATCCTAAAGAGGGGGAGCACCTTTTTCATTCATAGATGTGGATGAAGCGGACCCTACTGCATTTTATTGTTGATAGCAAAATCCAAAAGAACCTCATCTCAGCAGAGGTCATCAAACAATTGGGATTGTCGACAACACCACACCCACAACCATACAAAATCAGGTGGCTTCGCCAAGGACGAGATCTCTGTGTCAGCCAACAATGTCGATTATCATACGACATCCAACCCTTCAAGGATGAGGTATTATGTGATGTGTCCCCACTGGATGTCTGTGATGTACTCTTAGGCCAACCATATATGTGGAGATGTAATGTTGTTTATGAGTCTTGACCCTGTAGTGTCATTGTTACTTTGGGGGGTCATCTCTACAAAATACCAGAGGTAGTTCCAACTATTCTTCCACCTAAATAGTGTCGCAAGGTAGTATCTCATACTGCAAAATTCAACTTCTTCACAATCTGTTCAAAAGGGGAACAAAAGGACATTGCAACCACTACAGCCTTGCCCCAAGCACCTTCTATCCAACAGAAGAAGGTCGACAAGGTTGCAACAAAGTGCAAAGATTACTTCTGCACACAGGCATCTCATGTAGCCACACTGGCTAAAAAATTCCAACCCTTCCAGCCACATGTTCGTGACAACCTTCAACAAGCTAAGTAGCGCAACTTCTCTAACAAGGCAAGCAACTCATTAAGATGGAGATTCAACAAATGCTTTTCCCTCTCCCCCAGGCACTCAACACAATGGAGACCATTTCTTCCTAAGGATGGAGGATTGATCCAGGTGGATATCGGTGGCCGCCCACCTTTTCCAACTGGCTTAAAACATTTTTCTGGCAATTTTGGTAATTTACTATTTTTAGCAGTTTTTAGCTTCTGGGGCCATTTTGAGGGCCTAAATGAAGTTTTTTTCAGGATATATATTCTAAATTATATCTGAAGGCATGATTAAGCCCCCAAAATGAATCTCCTCGATTATACCTTTCCAACGGGCTATCATGCACCTAAAACGGAGATCGTATGCAAAAGTTACGACCCCGTGAAGTTGATATACTAACTTACCCAAACGGGGCCCACTTGACTTTTGGCCCTTCATCTCCTAGGGTTAGGTTTTGGGATGTCTAGGGTTTTTGGCATCCTTTTTTATTGTAAAAATTCCTTCAGAACCTCATTTTAATCATCTTCTTGCGAATGCGAGTAGTCGTCACATCTCTTCTCAGAGATAAGTTGCCACCATTCTAACGAGTCTTTCACTCTATATTTTACAGTCTTTGTACATTTATTTCATTAATAGAAATCATGTATTACTGTATATATGTGTTTATGGTTGCATCTCTGATACATTTATGTTATATTATTGAATATATGCAATATCTCTGTTCATTTCTTTATTATATTTCTGCTCTCATTTCATGCCGAAAATAGTCCGGATCAACTAGATTTAGAAATTGCATTGAAAGAAACCCCATCAAGATGGTGGGTTACACATAAGGATGGAATAAGAGATTGGAAGTAGTGCATAAGACTATTACAATTCAGGTTCAGGATAGAGAAGGAAGATACTATGCAAAGATATACAAGATTGAGTCATTCGATGGAGCATGTTACACAGTGCATTGCAACATGGAATAAAGTACCTAGGCAAGAATGGATGCACTTGTTTGTACATACTTTGGAAACTATTGCGAAGAATTGATTCTTGGAGTTGGAAGTGCATAGAGAAACTACATATTGAGAAGAATTAACTTATAATTTCAAGGTAACTTTTATTTTTGAAGATGATGCTCCTTTGATTTAATCATCTTTGCAGGTCATCAAGGACAATATTTTTACATCAAAAGACTCGATAGAACTAGTACCTGTATGTAGTGTGCATAGATCTTCTAAGACAATTGAAGAATTTTTGCATTGTTATAATGTTGTTGAATAAGAACAAGAAGAGGAATATACAAGAAATGTGCAAATACATGAACCTGAAGGAGAACGTGTAGTAGAAGGACCATAGCTTGAATTTTTTGTGTACACAAATCTATTGAGAATGCACAAAGTAAATATCAACATAGAAGATAAGCCCAAGTTTGCAAACATATGAGACTATTGGAACGATGAAATTGTTGAAAAGACAGTTGATTTACTGCATGAATATCAAGACATGTTCCTGACTATATTTTCAGTGATGAAAGGGATTGTTGTGGAGTTAGGAGATGAAGTTCCCCTTGAAGCCATATGCTAAGCTAGTGAAGCAGAGACCATACAGATTGAAATTGATGTATAAGCAAAAGGTGAAAGAAGAGATACATAATATATTGGATACAGGTTAGTCTGCGCTGAGATATTTCGTCAATAAGCTAGTGTTGGGGGGGAATATGTGTAATGTAAGATGAGACGAATATGACTTGATGATTCCAACAATATTATGGGTGCATAGTAATAAAAGTAAGAAGCTGACATGACAGACCCCATTTAGACTAGTGTATGTCCAAGAAGTTGTTATGCCTATGGAATTCATAGTACCAAGTCTATGCATTGTCGCGTTGACAGAGCTTACATATTTTGGTCTAGTGGAGAAGAGATTGTCAGAGCTATTAGAGATGGAAGAGGACCGATTTGATGCAAGTTTCCATAAGCAAGTTCAAAAAGTGTGTGAGAAGGCATGGCATGATAGCCACATTAAATAGAATAAGTTTGAGACATGAAACTTAGTTTTTCTTTACGACAACAAGATTTTGCAGCACCTTAGGAGGTTTTATATGCATTGGTTAGGTCCATATGTGATCACATTTGTGACCAATGCAAGTGTTGTTCAGTTGGAGAAACTGAATGGAGAAGTTATGGAAGGACTAGTTAATGGTATTCGATTGAAAATGTATAGGGATGGTTGTATTGTTGCACACTAGTCTAAGTGCGCAGTATGTGTACCATAGTACTTGTATTATAGTGTATTATAGAAAGAAAAAGAAAATAAGAAAAGTAATAAAATAATTTGAAGGTTGAAGTGATGCATAAGGTTAAACGAGTAAGGAGAGAAAGCCACAAAATGTCGTAGAGATGTAGAAAGTGGAAGGAATTGTGTGCATGAATTATGATTGAAGTGTGATAGAGATCTGTGCAGAGGGAGGGAATCGCATGAAAAAACATACATGACAGGAAAATCATTAAATAGAGATCATAATTGCAAAGTAGTGTATATGTGTAGTCATAAATGGAAAGCGACGACGAGACCATGATATACTAGAAAGATCTAGAACATGATCCGCAAAATAATCCAAATTTATTGTAGATTATGGAAAGAATTGAATATGAGTACAAGTTGGATTAGACTACAAGTTTGGTGCACGAAAAGAGAAAGTAACAGCTGAGGACAAGTTATAAAAGCAGTTGAGGGGTAGACGAAAAAAAAGAAGAAGTTATTTTCATTTGAGAGCAGTGAGAGCAAAGAGCCAAGCGAACACACAGAGTTGAAGAAGTTAGTTGTCGAGGGAAGTGTGTTGAAAAGAACTATAGTGCCACCCAAGGTAGCAACGCCATCAACATCGGTAATGAAGAAACAGTGCACTAAGCCACAAATAACACCTATACAGGAAGTAACCCTAGGAGAATCCGAGTCAGAGTTGAGTTCGACGAACTTTCAGAAGGAGTATATAGCTCCCATAAAGTCGACAACGAAGCCAATCAGGTTACAAAATGAAGCAAAGTATGAGCTCGTGGAGCCATAAATTCCACTAGGTGTAATTGTTGAAGAAGATGTGTTAGGTGTAGTGGAAAAACTGAAGTTTGCATATCAAAACCTATAAGATGAGAAGAAGTTCCCGGAGTTAGCACTGAAAAAATATTTGAAGACAATAATTTTCCCAGAGACATTGTTTATCCTAGTTGATCCACAAGCATGGGAAAAAGGGTTGGAGAAATTATGGATTATGAACTTGTTAGAGATCTTGCACTTTGGTAGGAGCATCGAGATCAATGTCTATATTAATATTTTGTTAGGTTGCATCCATGGATGATACCTATAGTTGGACAAAGTCATCTCCATAGATACATAGTTTATTGTGTGGATAATAGGGTTTCAATGGTTGGGGAGGACCCATCGCCACTTTTTAGAGATAATTCGAATGAGAAATATTTGTTGGAAAGGATGAAAGAGAAGTTTGATACATATTGAGGAGCATGTGGGCTCAATGTAGTGATTATTAATGATGAGTGTCTCAAGTTTTGCGATGCAAGTGTTGGATTGAAAATTACTAAGGAAGTTTCACAAGGAATAAGTGTCAGTAGGTGTGATAGAAACAACAGAGAAATGCGTAAAAGGCATATAAATGAACTAGGTGATATTCTCGTTAAATCAATTTTTCATGAATTGCAGAGAGGCATAGGACAAGGGAACATAATTATACTATGCACGGTTGTTAATATTGATAGAATTAGTGGCTTGGAGGGAGATGGAAGATGAACAATTTATGTCAGCTACGAAAAAACCATGTTTGGCAGTGAGATACGCTAACTTGTGGCATACTGCGCATAAGGAGAGACAACTAGATAAAAAGATTGTTTTTTACATCTATAAGGAGGTAATTTAGAAATGCATTCAAGATAGATCGTGCATATTAATGCAGGTGGTAGAAGCATACAAGGAAGTTATGTGTTTTAAGGAAGGATTCCATCATATGTACATTCAAGCGAAGAGGGACCCAACTCATGAATGGTTTCCCATGAGATACAGGGCGACTGAAGAAGAAATGGGACACATCATGGAAGATTGGGATGATGAGTGGAATATCCCAACGATAGAAATAGAGCAACCAAAGACAAAAAACCTAGAAGTAGAAGAAGTGGGAGATGATGAAGAAGAAGAAGGACATGGAAACCAAGGAAATGGCGCAGGTGACACATAGAAGACTATACTGCGGTTGGGAGAGAAGAAGAAATACACAGAAAAGGGGAAATCAATTCAGCAAGGAAAGAAGAGGAAAGTCGTGAGGGAAATGACCATTAAATAACTAAGAGATGATGACTTAGACAAGATTGTATATCAAGTCAAGGAGGTTTCTAGGGAGGATTTTGAGTGAGCGACACAGAATCAAGAAGAAAGGCACTTAGACATGAAAGCGTAGATTGTCGCACTGTGACAAATTTTGGAGACAACTAAGATCATTCCAGTTAGAATAAGAGAACAAGAGAATACAAAGAGTACAAAAAATACCAACAGAAGCACAATTGATGATATATCACCCATTTGCAGCATCAAGAGAACATCGGGTGATGAAGATAGTGGAAGGAGCTTTAGAGTTCTATATGGAAAAGTTACAGGAGCACGCAATTGCACTTAGTCATATTGACTTGGTGTTATCTCTATTTCCCATAGAAGTACTACATGGTTTGCAGATGAGTGTCATGCAGGAAATTCAATTTTGTGTAGTGTCAACGTCGATGGACTTGACTAAGGTAGTTGCAGATAATAATGCGCTACTAGAAGAATACGATAAACTTAGGCTAGAGAGGGAGGAGGCCACACAGAGGATGGAAAGATTGAAACAGACGGTTCAGGGGGTCTATAGTAATATTCCATAAGTTATTATGGAGGTAGATGCCCCTTTAGAATAACAGGTCACAAATATCAGTGAATCCATTCAGGTTTTCCGCATGAAGGTTATTGATTTAGAATCATGCTAGACACTGAGAACTCCACCGGAGGAAGGAAAGAAAAGGGGGACGATGACGAAAAAAATTGTAGAGAACATTAAGTCTGGAAGAAAAGTGTTCCAAGATATATGAAGAAACCATAGAAGTATGGACTAAGTTGACAAAAGATGCGGAGCTGCAAGAAATTGGGTAGAATATAGAGGTTATGCATGACAAGGCATGAATTTTTAAGGAAGTGATGAGCACCTTTCCACCAACAGAAAAGATGGCAGCAATAGCAGAAAATATAAAATTATACTTAGATATGAACTATATGAGGGTGGAGCAATAGTCTCACACACAAAAGATCGAAACACTGCAAGAGGAAGCATAAAAGGTGACAACAGAACTAGCAGATGTGTGGGACATGGTCAAGTAGGTGGTACAATAAAGTGTAGAAAAATTGAAGACCCATATTACTACCGATGCAGTTGAAGGAATTGCGCAACAAGAAACACATGCAAGGGAAAATATCACAACTGTGAGGGAAATATTTCATAAGTTCATGGAGACCTGGAAGAAAGCGTGAAGTGGCTCAGGATGAGTCACATGTGAGTGTTGGGGGCTTGTTGGAGTAGGTCATTTTGGGACAAGTTTTGGGAATCATGCAAGGGAAAACCACGCAACAAGTCGGCTAAGGAGAAGCGCATGCAGAGGAAAGGAAGACAATTAGTGTGTTTTCAGGAGTCTATGCGCACAGAAGATGAAAATTAGTTAGAAGTCATTAGACCTTTTGGTCCATTTTATAATAGGATAAGCTCTAGTATCAATGTATAAATATGTATGGGTTTTAGGTAGAAGGTAGTTGTTGAAGCTTTGGAGAGGCAAATGAGATAAGTGTGCACTGTATGCGTGAATTGATAGAGAATTTTGGGTAGAACTAATGTATCTTATGTGAGCACAGTGTGCACATGTTGTAATGACCGAATATGAATGAACAATATAAGAATCCAGCCGCTATGTATGTATCCCAGTTGGGTTGAACGACGTTAAATGCTTATGTTCTGATGTGGTTTTTTCCATGATGTGTTGGTTTAATTTTTTTATTGCACACAATTATTATATTCTTAGGGGTTAATATGAATATGTGTATGATGGTTTCACGCACATGTTGAATGATTAAGTAAGATGAACTTGTCATATGTTATTATGATTTCATGATTTCGCACACAGAGTATATTGCATGTTGAATGAATGTAAAGTTAGAATGAATGTTAGAACGTTCTCCATTCCCTTCATGACTACGGACGCCTGGTTCCTAGAATCCCCTAGGTACCTAGGGAGAGACTTCACCTACTTTCAGGTGATGCCAAAAGGGACAGTATATTTAGGATTTTGTTGGTGAATTAATGTTGAACCCTGGTTCTACCCACTAGGAACCAACAATAGGATCAACGAGTTTGGTGAAGAATTGACTCAGCCAAAAGAAATCTTTGATCACCAATGTATGATGATTGGGGATGGGAATAATTTGGAAAATTTTTCATGCATCCAAAGGAAATGTATGATTTCCAATGGTTGATGAGCAAGGATCAGTAGAATTTGGTGAAGTTTTCATGTGTCCAAAGGAAATGGCCGATCGTTGATGGTCGATGATTATGGATCTGCAAAATTTTGCAAAGTTTTCATGTATCCAAAGGAAATGTTCGATCATTGATGGTTGATGTTTAGGGATAGACATGTTTTGTTGAAGGGAGTTCATGCATCCAAAATAAATATCTCATCATCGATGGCCGATGGTCGGGGGTCGGTAGATTTAGATAAAATTTCAAATTGTTTCCAATAGAAACTATCGATGGCTGATGAAGGAAAGCGTAGTATGATGTGTCATGTAACATCAACCTAGTTGATGCCTCAGGATGACATGTCATTCCTTGTCATCATCTACATTTCATGCCATGCCAACATATTTACCACGTCAGGGGAGAGATGGCCAATCTCCAATGATCGGGGTTTGGAGAGATTTGTGAGAAATATTGGTTTTCCAAGAGAGATAACCAATGGCTGATGGTCGACAATCGGGCGTCAGAGAGATTCATCATAAAATTTTGGTTTGAGAAGAAAAATGGTCGATGGTTAATGGCCAATGATTGACCATTGGGGATATCGGTGGGAAAGTTTGGTTTACAAAATAAATTGTCGATCATCAATCACCAATAAAGAGCGGATAAACAGTCTAGATTTCTTTTGATTTTAGATCAACAATGCAGATTGCAACTTCGACAAGTCTGAAGCCATTTTATTATTTTGGTAATAACTGGAGCATATTAAGTCAGATTGATATGAAACTTATAGGTTTTTTCCCCAGAGAGGATATATACAAAAGTGTCATAGAGGGCCATTGTACATTTCTGCTTGGATTTGTTAGAAATTGAAAAATAATGGTTTTTAAAGATCTAGGTCCATATCATTGGAAGAGATCCAAATTAAGATAAAACTATTGGAGAGAGTCCAAAACTCAGACTTGGAAATAACCCATGAAGGAACTGAATAAATTATAAGTGGATTGGAATGAGGATGTTGAAGTAGACCAAAATCCACTATTCTGATCCACCTTTTGGGGATTGTTGCGATTTTCAAAGGAGGAAAAGTGACCCCAGATCACAAAACTAAATTTTGGAATGCATAAATAAGATAAGGATTAGTTGCATTCATTAATGATATGATACATGTATAAATACATATTTGATGACCATTTGATTCATCGTCCAAGGTCTCTTGGACTTCTAATAACTTTTCCTATTACTTGATGGTTCATATTCGTCAAGCAAGTAACCCTAATAGATTACATTTCTAACATTCCCCCCTTTAATATGAAGGGGTGTATATGAGTCCAAGGTGAGAGTTGATATTTAAAGTAGGCAGTTGAAATTTGGAAGTGTGCAACTGCCAATGGTTTAATGTGCTCTTTGAATCTAATGGTTTTGGGATGAACACAAACTAAATGATGGTGGTGGTTTAAGGAATACCACAAACCAATATGGTGGTTTAAGGATGACCACAAAATCTGAAACCTTTCTCTAGGCTCAATGGTTCCTGAAAAACATTTCCTAAGTTAGCTAGAAGTTGGAAGCTGATGTCTTATGCTAATTGGAAGTGCTCCCAATGTTGGTTTAAATATGACCATAAACTGTGATGTACAAGAATATGAAAGTATTCTACCAAGTGGAGGTTTAAGGGAAACCACAAACCATTGGCTAGAAAAATTTGTAAGTCTTCTACTAAGTGGTGGTTTAAGGAAAACCACAAACCAATCACACTCACTTATCCCACTTGCTTGTTACTGTTGCTTGAATGATAAGACTTCTAAACTGGAATCATGACTGTCAATCACTGATGTTGTTTCCCCCCTGTCAAGGACAAGGTGAGAACATGCAAATCCTTTCTTTGCAAGATGCATCAATACTCGAGAGTGAATTCTTTAGTATGACTAAGATATCTTCTTGGCTATTGATAAACATCGCCAAGAAGGAATCCACCCATAGTGGTTATTTACTCTTGCAGTTTTTATGCATTTGAAACACCTATCTAAAGGATGATTTTATTTTCCATAATGCTCGCAAGGATGAATATTGAGGCACTCATCTTCAATGTGTCCAACTCGCTAACAATGCCGACATATCAAAATCTGCTCTTGAACTGGAGCAGGTGAATATGAACTTTCTTGAAGCAATCCAACACTTTGAAATTGGATGGGTTTGGTGTAATCCAAAATATGAAAGGTGACATCCTTTTCATATCCGATATTGGTTATGTGCTTGTTGTTCCTGATTTCTTCACAAGGTCTCACGATCCTCTTGGAAAGAGAAAGATGAACGTCATTTGTACTTGAATCTGGGTTTGTCTCACTGAGTTTCTCCTACACTGGATGTTGTTCTGAATCAACCTCATCATCTTCACCGTCTTCGAATATAGGATTCTGAACAAGGACTAGTTCAGAATGTTATTGAATATGCTTTCGCTCAAGTGCATCGTGAAGAAGTCGAGTTTGAGTTTGCAGCAATATGACTTTGGCTTGCAAAACTTGCAAGCATGTTACAACGAACTACAGAGTCACTTTGTCAGTGGTGATTGTATTATCCATAGAAGAGAGGATTAGAGTGTTCAATAACTCTAACAATTCCTCAAATAGAGCCATTTTAAAGACATATTTATATGTCAAAGGTTTCTTCTGTTACACATGAAATTTGCACACCTAGTTACCTCGCCCTAAGTGTCGTAAAGTGTCATATAAGTGTCACATACACCTTGACACCATGGAATAACCTATGTCACAATCCCTAGTCAATGTGGAGGAGGGATATATTACATGAAGGCCAAAATACTAAGTACACATGCATTATTATTAATATTCATGGAAAAGAAATTGATTAAGTGTGAGAATTAAGTGCACATGAATTATTATTAATATTCATGGAAAAGAAAGTAATTAAGTGTGAGAATCCACCTCACATTTTGTTAAGAACCAACTTCAATATAGCATAGAAAAACCTCAGGAAAAGTACTCAACGCCTTGAAAAAGAGATAATTTCAGATAATAAGCCTCTTCGAGGAGGCAACCTCCTTTTACCCCACTTAAATGTTCAAGTACAAGATGATTCAAAATGAAA
>ML878334.1:0-12256 GCA_009831015.1 Picea engelmannii
TGATCTGAACTCTGGCTACCACCAGGTCCCAATAGAACAGACAGATGTATGGAAGACCGCCTTCAAGTCAAAGGAAAGACTTTTTGAATTGTTGTTCATGCCCTTTGGTTTGACAAATGCTCAAGCCACTTTCATGAGGATGATGGAGGATATCCTGCGACCATTTACCAATACTTTTGTAGTGGTGTATCTGGATGAAATTTCCATTTACAGCAAGTCTTGGGAAGAACACTTGCAGCATATTCAGCAGGTTCTGCACACCCTGCTACAGCACAAGTTATACACCAACTTGGAAAAATGCTCCTTCGGCATGGACAGGGTCCATTACCTGGGCTACAATGTTGATCAACATGGAATACATGTGGATCCAACCAAGATCCATGTCATTCGTGACTGGCTAGCCCAAACCACACTCACTAAGCTTCGGAGCTTCTTGGGCCTTTCCAATTTCTACCGCAGGTTCGTGTTGGGATTCTCCCATGTTGCATGGGCCCTCATCCAAATAAATAGGTGTGGTGTTGGCCCTTAGTTATGTAAGGAAGTGGAGATTATGGAAGAATGGAAAATTATGAACTGTGTGGAAGGCACATAAACCGAGGAAGGGTCGAAGTGAGAAAAGACAGAGAAAAGAAAGGAAAAGCTTGTCGTTGGAAGAGAAGATCAAGAACGATAAAGCAGTAAGGAAAATGGATCATGGACAACTCAGTAAGTGGAAGAAGACATCAAAGAGTCCTCTGGAGCACCTCATGGAAAAGAAGGAAAGATAGGTTGGTGAAGCCCTTAAAGCATGAGTCAAGTGGACCTAGGGTTTTGACACCTAGACTTTGCCATGTAATGTATAAATAAAGGTCTAGAAGACCTGGGAGGGTTTATTCTAAGTTAGTTCATTGATACTATGGTTTTTGTCGTTCATTATTGATTGTTGTTGAATAGTATTGATACTGTATTGTGGATCTTCGGCTGGGTGCAAAGATCAACCCTGCAGTTGGGTGCACAAGGAGGGGGAGAGAGAGAGGGAGAGAGATCTACAAGCTAAGTGTGCAGATGGAACTGTATGTTTTCATCTAATATATCAAGAAACACAGTTCTATGGACGTAGCCCTAGGGAGAGGGTGAACCATGTATATCTTGTTGTTCTTTGTGATTGATGAGATGTTATTTTCCATCTGACATAATGTTAATGCATTATTGTGTTAGATCAGAGATATAACTTGCGAAGTAAGCTTAGGAAGGATAAATAATATCTATATTGTTGTGTGTCGTTATCCCAGATCCACTTTTCTTTTCCTCTGGTTGTAGACACATGTGTCCTGCAACCCCCTATTACTACTTCGGGTGAGACTGCATCTACTTCGCAGGTGTTGCCGAAAGGGCCAGTAGTTAGGGCTTGTTGGTGCGCTATTAGAGTTGAACCCTGGGTCTGCCCCTATGCCAACAAATTTTTCCGTTGCCAGGACCAGGATCTTTTTAAGGGAATTTCAAGGTGGCTTCCATCGAAGACAGAAATTCATAAGTGGATAGAAGAACAAGAGAAGGACTTCGTTGAAGCTGAGAACAAGAACGCTAGCATTAGTACAGAAGACTGGTTGGGAAGGTACATCTTCACCGACGTACACGAGATTTTATTTGGAGGAATTCATAAAGAGCTATACAAGTGGTTATCTAGATTAGAAGATACCCAGTTTGAGATTAGATCTAGACCACCTGTGGTTTGGACAGCAGCTGATCAAGAAGGTCAAGAGAGTTGATAACGTTGTGTCCAGAGCAGTGGATCTTTGGTTTGATAGCACTATTGGAGGGTACATTACTGAGTTTGCTATTGACAGAGTAGAATTGTATAGTCAAGCGGAGAGGTATTTCTTTAAGAGACCTAGAGGAAAGTTTCTACACTTTTTAAAACTGAGGATTAAGATGCTATTGCATGAGAAGAATATCCTGAAGATACAATAAAGCTAATGTTCAAGAGTTCAGACAGTGACAGTGACACAGAGGTTGGACACATGCAAGTGGGAGACCGTTCAGAGAGGTTCCTCTTGAGAACCTATTTAAGAAAAACTATGGAGATGAGGGATTCTACAATGAAGAAGAGGCAGATCTAACAAACGAATAGTATTCAGAATCTGCAAGAACAGAGGAAGTACAGACCGAAGAACTTTGTCGAGGAGATCCAGAAACTTTAGGAACTATGCCTACTGTCGAAGTAAGTATTATTACTCCTCATGTTGTTGTAGAAGCAATAAGTAACCAGAGTAACCAAAGTAGTCAGAGCCACCAGAGTACTATTATCAGCAATCTAGCATATACTCAGTCGAGAAACCAAGGAAGATCTATGGCAGATGAGATGAGGTTACCCATTTTTAGAGGAGATGGATCTGAATATTTTGATCAGCACTGGTTCTTAGGAGAATTTTTATGGAGCATCAAGCAAGTCACTCACGAAGTTGTTAAGAGAACTCAGTTTAGTACTACCTTAAGGGATCGTACTCTGAACTGGTATATGAAGTTTGTTTCAGGACTTGGACAGCCTAAACCGTTGAAAGCTATCAAGACTGCATTGAGTGCAGAATTCAAGAAACCTAAGTCGGAGTCACAATGAATTACGGAGTTGCAAGAGATCAAGAAAAAGGTCACTGAACCTTTTTGGGAGTTTGATCAGATATTTAAGACTCTGACGGGTCGTTTAAGTTTTCAGATCCCGGATGAACAGAATAAAAAATGGTTCAATGTTTCTCTCTTACCACATATCAAAGTTTCTCTGATGCAACAGAAAGTCGCTTTGTGGGATGAAGAACTGGAGATCAGTATGAAACTAGAAGCAGTCCTTGTAGGAGAAGCCAGCCCAGGTATGAGCCAAATCTTGAATCAGTTAACCAGTTTATCTTTACAGGTCAAAGATATGAAAAAAGATAAGGGAAAAGAGAAAAGAGAAGATATATGGTGTATCATATGTAAATCAGAGGGTCATGACAAAGAGCATTGTCCCCTATTTCACGAATACCTGGCCTCTGGAGCACCTAGTCCTTTGAAGCAAGCTATTGTACCTTGGTGTGAGGTATGTAGAACTAGACATCGCTCGGGTGAATGTTATTATATGTAAAAATATGTGTAGACACCTACCAATATTTACTGCTCGTTCTGTAAGTATGTGGGACATGATGAGAAGGATTGTAGGGTTTATGATCTCTTGCATGAAAGATAAAGGGATACATATAAAATTCAAGGAGAAACATAGCAAGAAGGAAATAATGCACAGTTCAACTCCCCAGGAAGAGGAAACTTCAACCCTCATGGTGAATTCAGAGGAAGAGGACGAGGTGGAGGTATGGGTCGAGGTAGAAGTCAAATTATTTGTTATAATTGCACACAACCAGGACATTTGGCAAGGGATTGTCAGAACCTTTGTACCACTTGCAACTATTGTAATTCGTTTGACCATGTCATTGAATATAGTCCAGTATTGTTGGCCAAACTCTAGGAGAGACAAGGAGGAAACCAACAAGTACAATTAATATCAGCAGAACCTCGTGGCGATGTTATTACTGGAGGATGAGTTGTTACAGGAGAGGATAAGGTAACTCTAGGAAAGACTGCAGAAGGATCGGGGATCAAAAGAGTTGTAGAGAAGACACGGTTGTTCGATCCAAGGAGAGAGAGGCATACTTTTGAGGAAGCAAGGAAAGAATTTGTAGAAGGAGAAGATTCTTCATCTAAGGAATAACCAGAAGTAAGGGAATGTGAAATGCCACCAACATTTGATCAGTCTGCCCTAGCTAGACAAGGAAAAGAGGTAAGCAAGCTCCTGGACTTCTTATATATATATGTATCAATTTGATTAAAGATGAAAAGGTTGTACAAGAATTACAACACCTGGTGGGACAGTATGAAATTAGGAGAATAGACCCTATGTTGAGTAGAGTTGTGAATCAAGTATCAAGGAAAAAGAGAGCAAACAAGGAATTACATCTTAGTGCTCAGATTGGAGACTATGATGTGGACTATGTGTTCCTCGACTTAGGATCAGAAGTCAATGTTATGATGAAGTAGACTTGGGCACTGATGGGAAAACCTAGACTGATTTATTCTCCTATCAAGCTCAGAATAGCTAATCAACAGGTGGTGAGCCCCTTAAAAAGACTAGAACATGTCCTAGTAGACATCGATGGCGTAAGGACATTTGCATACTTCGAAGTAATTGAGATTGATGATGATAGTTGTCCTTATCCTGCGCTGTTAGGAATTGATTGGGCTTTCAACAATTCGATTGTTGTTGACCTAAAGAAGAGAAGAATGACATTTGAGGGTAATGGCCTTAAAGTCATTGCACCTTTGGACCCAGATGAAGGTCACAGATACACAGAACCCATCAGGGAAGAAGACCGTGAATATGAGCTAGAGAACATCTACAAACTGACAGCAAGACGAGAGGATTAAATTAATCCTACAGCAGATGGAAATCACAGCTGGCAAAGTGACAGTGCATGTTGATCAGATTCATAAGAGGCATTGGAAAACTGGCAGAACGGAATGTATGAAGTCTCTACACGATGATGTGCTAGATTGACCAGAGCAGTTTGTTGGGTTCGCACCGAAGTAAGTAATCTTCCAACATTTGATGGCTTGAATCATTTAGAGACATTTCTAGTTGAATTTGAGAAAAATGTACCAGTACAACAAAGGATGTTGGCACTGAATGAAGCCTTGAAAGCCACACCAGCTAGATGGTGGGGATCACACAAGAGGAACATCACAGAATAGGTACAATGTCACACCTTACTGACAATGCACTTTTCAGACCAAGCAGAAGGATGTGAAGTTTGTTACACATGCCAGAGTTGTCCTAAGGATCATATGTAGAGTTGTGAGGAGGCCTGGAGAAACACTCCTAAAGAATAGTGGGTGCATAAGTTCATTAACACCTTGGATACTACACCCATCAACTGGTATCTTCAAGCAGAATTGTGCCTCATTACTACAGACTGGTATGGAATGACTCAGAACTTTATAGCTATGTTTTTATTTGAAAGTCACTACCCTATAGTAGATCAGGCTTTACAAATTGTAAGACAAAAGGTCTTTGAGAAGGCACCTAACCTCCCTTGTGAGCAAGAAGAATATGAATGGACTGTGCGTCTTCAGTAGTTACAAGTATGTTATAATATCAATGTCGATGAGGATGATGACCCTAGAGATGTAAACATTTTAGAAACTGAAGGACAAAGAGACATAGAAGGGCCAAGGATTGAATTACCTTTTATTGGGCAGCCCATTAAAATTAAGAAAGCTAATATTGGAACAGAGAAAACACGTAAATTAGCAAATGTGGGAGACTATTGGGATGATGATATTATTAGCAAGATCACAGAGCTATTGCATGAATATCAGGACTTGTTTCCAACCAATTTCACAGACATGAAGGGCATTAAAGGGCCCATGGGAGAAATGCAGATCCCCTTGAGACCAGATGCAAGACCTATCAAGCAGAGACCTTACAAACTCAATCTTAAATATAAGCAGAAATTTAGGATTGAATTGGATAGAATGTTGGAAGCAGGAATCATAGAACCTATTGAAGAATCTGAATGGATCAGCCCTATGGTGGTCCAAGATAAGAAGACAGGAGAAATCGGAATTTGTGTAGATCTAAGGAAGTTGAACGATGCATGTCTACATAATCCATTCCCTACACCCTTTATCGATGAAGTTCAAGATAATGTAGGCAGATAGGAGGTCTACTCATTCACAGATGGATTTTCAGGGTATCGCCAAATCAAGATTGCTAAGGAAGATCGACATAAGACCACATTTGCAACAAAATGGGGTTCTTTTCAGTACACAATGATGCCCTTTGGCTTCAAGAATGCACCAGCCATCTTTTCCAGGGTGGTGGTTGAAGCATTTAAGGACTTCTTACACAAGTTCTTGGAAGCTTATTTGGATGATTGGACTGTCTTTAGGCTACTGCAAGACCACATTGAATGTTTGAGATTGATGTTAGATAAGTGCAGGAAATGTCAGATTCCCCAAATCTGAAAAAAAAGTGTATTTTCTTTTCACCCTTTGGAGTGTTGCTAGGGCATATTGTGTGTAAACAGGGATTGTTGGTGGATCCTTCCAAGATTACCATCATTGTTGATCTACCTCCTCCCACTTCAGTCAGACATTTGTGCACTGCATTGGGGTACACTGGATATTATAGAAAGTTTATTAAGGGGTATGCACAGATAACAACACCCATGGAGAAGCTCTTAAAGAAATATAGAAAGTTTCAATGGACAGAAGAATGCCAACAGAGTTTAGACACACTGAAGCAGAAAATGGTTATTGTGCCTATCTTTTTATTTTCCATATTGGAGTAAGGATTTCAATGTTCATGTCGATGCTTTGTCCATTGCATTAGGAACAGTTTTAGCACAGTCGGGTTGTAACACCCCAGGTTTTGAAACCCCATTTTAAATAATGTATTGTTACAATGCTGAGAGGGCAGGTTACCCAAACAATTATTAAAAGGCTAGTGTGCCCAAGACATGTAATGTTTTCTATAATTATTAATAATAAATACATGGTTGGCTGCTAGATGGACAAGGAATAGAGTTATAGGGGGCTTGAGGGGCTAAGTGTTTATTCCTATGTTAATTACCCTTTTTGCCTAAGGAAGGGAATCAGTTACATGAGCTTCTTGGGGAAGGCCAGGAGGTTCTTGATTCCCCACAAAGTTACTTAAACTCGCCTCTGGTTTGATGGGTGGATTCAACCGATGGCTTGTTCGTTGATTTTCCTATACGTTCATTCATTTCCCTCACACACTTTCATGCACTCACTCACCCATTCATTGATCCATCCTCATCTGCATCTTGGCTTGGGAAAGGGAACCAAACTGCTGAAGATTAGCCACAAGATAGTTGGTTTTAATGGTCATTGGTGCAATCCAACCATGACTTGGGGCCTACATGTCTGAGTTGCATTGGCATGTGCCCTGTTTTTCTCATAAATGTGAATCCTAAGAGTTCCATCATTGAGATTTTGGACCAGTTGTGATGGAGGCCCTGGAAAAAGGAGAAGGACTGCCTGAGGGACTGTGTGATAGAGAAGGGTGGAGGTCCATTCTCTTGGGTGGTACAGGATGGGTGGAACAGAGTTGGGTACTTGGATTGTTGTGGGTGTCGAGAAATCTATGAGAGCTTGAGAGTTGGCTGGTTTGGGAAGCCAAGTACACTCTGGAACCGTCCTTGTGGATTCAAAGCCCTGGCTCGGGGGTGACACTGCTATTGAGATTTGGAGCAATGGTGTCTACGGTTGGGTGGAACATCCTTGGTCTGCAGCCAGTTGGTGTTGCCTTTTTATAAAGATAAGTGTTCTTTGTTGTGATATTATTATCTTTGTATGAATGTATTCCATTGTGTATTTTAATTATCATTTAACTAAATCTTATATTATGCATGCCTGCTGGATAATGTTGTGCATGTTGTTAAATCTTTTATCTTATGCATCCTTATTAAAGAAAGAAGGTACTGGTAAGAGTATGAATTCCAAGGGTGGGCTTGAAGGTAGCATACCCTGGCCTGTGGGTGGCTAGGTATGTTACAGTTTGGTATCAGAGCTTCTGGTTGAAACACCGGGCCGATATGGGTCGGGTCTGTTGGTCAAAGTCTCGTGGTTACAGATCGAACTCTGACCATGGAGTTGAAAAGCTCAGGAGGAATGGCATTGCAGAATATAAGCAAGAGTTAGATCACCAGAGACCTGTTGTAAGGGGTTTAAAGGATCATGACCGTCCCCTTCGAATTCTGGAGCGATCACCACTGTAGGATTAGGAGAGATCCAGGATCATTGGATTGAAGGATAGGTGAATAGGGGTCGTCCAATGAAAAGGAAGCAAGAGTTAAGGTCACCACCGTCAGATCCCATTGGAGAGAGATATCAACGGACAGTCGGAATTACAGGGAACCAAGTTGCACAGGAGATAATTCCCCAAGGTGGTCCTGCAATCCAAAACCATGGTTTCACCGAGGGGTTATGTGTCAGCGTCAGGAGAATTGTGGGGAGAAAAATGGGTTACTCCAAATCGTCAATCCGTGCCCCCGCAAATTGAAAGGCAGTAAGTGATGTGACATGTTAGGGCTCGAACATCGAAACTCCGTATAGCCGAAGTAGATCCTAACCGTCGATCTCCAAGAGGTACGTGTCAACATATCAGTAACTTCGAAGAAATCTGTTCGAGAGGTTTTCAGTTGATATTTGAAACTCTCGAATCCTTGAGTGCTGGAGAGATGAAGTAAATCTCGATTTTCTGATCATCCGAAATAGATCTCAGTTGCTAGATCATCTGGAGTAAATATCAAGCGTGGGATCGTCCGAGGTGAATCTGGGTCATCTGATTCAAAAGAGACGTGGTGAAAATATGTGGATTTCGGGTGAAGGCTCGAAGTAAGCCTCAACCATCCAATTCAAGAGGACACCCAACAGAATCTCGTGTACTTAGAGGGGGTTTAAAGTTTGAGATTTTTGAAACCCGAAGACTTGAAAGGATCTCAGCCATTGATCTGTCGAGAGCCACGCATCACCAGATCCAAGGCTTTGGATAAAATCCAGTGGGGCCAGATAAGTTTTGACGTTTGAGATTTCTGAAGTTCGAAAAACTGAAGTAACCCTCAATCATTAGATTAAGGAGGACACATGGTGCAGATCCATGGACTCTAGGTGAAGACCCAAAGTGAATCTTAGTCATCCGATCCAAAAGGACACATGGCGACAAAATATCCAGTTCGGGAATTCGGAGTTCCAAAGAATTGGAAGTGTGCCAATATGGAAACTCTCGAAGTCCCGAAGCCCGAAGAGTCGAAGTGATGGGGCACGATGATGTCACCTAGAGGTGATGTGGATCCTGAAATTCTCGAAGTGACGTGGCTTGCGGACGTCACCTGGGATGACGTGCACACATGGGATGTGTGCCACGTGTTAGTAAGTTTTGAGCATATGGATTATTGAAATGTCAATTAGAACGTGACACATTTCACTCTCTTGATTGGGCCACATGTACACTTTTAGTATTTCGCCACGTGGCGACAGATCGTGCAGTCCAGAGACTGGGCACTCCAGTGGGGAAGGATGTGATAGGTTGTTTTGGGTCGAAAACTCCCGAAAACCCAAAGGTTGGAGTACATATCGACCATTGATTCCAGAAGACACACGTCGAAGGATCGTCGACTTCAAGTGAAATCACTCTGGGAGAGCATGCAGGAGGAAAGTTTGAAACTTCTGAAACCCGAAGAGCCGAAGAGATTCACAGTCGTTGATCTGTGGGAGGACACCCATAGGTAGATCATGAACTCCAAGTAAAATCATTCTGGGAGGAGGCAAGAGAGGAAAGTTGAGACTCCTGAAGCGCGAAGTCCCGAAGTGGATCTCGATCAATGATCGTGAAAGAGGATGAGGACCATTGATCCGGTCCTGGCTGAAAGTTTTGAAGTTCCGAAGCTCTGGACAAGCACTTTTTCAACTAAGCGCAAGCTCATGATCATGGTCATATGCATATTGAGAGTTGAGGGAAGGAGGGATACGGGTCGAATTGGTTGTCTTCGAGAAAGAAAAGTGCCAAGGAAGGATTTAGTCGTGTTTTCTAGTCGTGGTCACCTGGGAAGGTGGTTTGAAGGAAGTGCCTGTGCAGGATGAAATTCTATGTCAGCCAAGGATAACAGGACACTGTTATTTTTGGAGAATGGGGATATGATCTCCATGAAAAAAAAAAAGAGAGACATGTAGCATGGTTTGGAAAAAAAAATTCTCATATGCATAATTCTAACAAAATGGTTACTTGCACATTTTGCAGAATTAAGGGGTTTAAACACATCCACTCAGGATGTGTATTAAGGAAATGGAAGAAGAAGAGGGAGCCTCCAGTTATGATAAGGAAGCCGAAGGCTAGAATACCAGAGTTGGTAATGCAGAGACAGAGTCCAATGGACACAACGGAAAAGGAGAACATGAAACGTTAATAGAAATGGTAAGAAGCCTGAAGATGGAAGTGCAGAGCTACAAAGAAGACAACGAGAGACTAATGAGAGAGAAAATTCAGATAAATGCTCAAGTGTTGCAGAGCTTAAATCAGTTGCAGAGACAAACGAAGAAGGGATCAAACTCAAGACAAGACGAAGAGGGCAGGTGCCATGAAAGAAGGGATGATCGTGGAAGAACTGGTTATTCCAGAAGTGATAGCAGAGCTCATGGACCCCACTCACCTCCTTACTTAGAAAAAAAAAATTATGCATCGGATGATCCTGTAAGCAGTCCAGAGGTGTCTCATGTCAGACACCAAAGAAGGAAACTGTTAGAAAAACAGGACCGCGGAGCAATAAAATAAAACAAATGCGGAAACAAAACACAGAGGATACACAATACAAGAGAGACATAGATTTACGTGGTTCACCCAGTGTGGGCTACGTCCACCAGAGAAATTGCCAGGTCCTTAATTAATTATTATCCATCAAATGAAGGGATACAACCTACAGCAAAACCCGTTGTAACTTCCTCTTCTTTCTCTCACAGTCTCCTCTCTCAGAATACAATATTCACCATCAACCATAGCCGTAATACAATTCCCTCTTAAAAG
Organism: Picea engelmannii; assembly: GCA_009831015.1. NCBI lineage: Eukaryota > Viridiplantae > Streptophyta > Pinopsida > Pinales > Pinaceae > Picea > Picea engelmannii. The sequence continues at coordinate 10,607 of ML878334.1, forward strand.
AGGGTTGCCTTCTAGGGAAAAAAACCCTAACATAATCTCTACCGTTAGATTTGCGACCTTATAATGAACAGTCCAGATTTACAATGAAATTACAATATACATATACAAGGCAATTTTTTCCTTCAGGGGCTTCGCCCCCAAACCCCCGCTTGCCCCCAGACCCCACAGAGGGGGTACCCCCCCTCTGCACTCCCACGCGTGGAAGAGTGTACATACTTCTGGGGTATAAATACTTCATGGGGTATAAACACGGCTGAAAGTAAAAGACCTCTGAATCATGAAGATAATCAGGCTCCACAACCAACAATCTCCCACTTAGAGACTGATCTCAACAACTCCATCGCCGTTGTATATGTTGGACTCTGAACCTTCTTGGACCTGGAAAATTTCTCATCTTCATCTTCATTCTTGAAGACCAACTGAAACTGAGCAGGAACTCAGTTTCTCCATGGTTACTCCCTTTGTTAACATGTCTGCAAGATTCTGGCTAGTGTGTATCTTTTCCAACTTCAAATGGCCATCTTCCCAGGTAGATCGTATGAAGTGGTACCTCAACTGTATATGCTTAGTCTTCGAATGGAAGGTTGAGTTCTTTGTAAGGTGAATGGCACTTTGACTATCACAGTACAACCTGTTGTTCTCCTGCTTCTTTCCCAATTCCCCCATAAACCTCTGTAACCAAATCATCTCTTTACTAGCCTCTGTAGCAACAACGTACTCTGCCTCTATTGTTGAAAGTGCAACAACCTTTTGCAGTTTTTCAATCCAACTTACTATTGTTCCACCTATAGTAAAAACATACCCTATGGTGCTCCTCCTGCTGTCTTTATCACCTGCCATATCTTAATCAACATATCCCTGTAGAAAAGTGTCTGAACCTCCAAAACATAATGCATGAGTAGTATTACCTCTCAAATACCTAAGAATCCACTTTACTTCCTCCTAATGTTCTTTACCTGGATTGTTCATATACCTGCTCACAACTCCCACTACATGTGCAATATCTGGTCTTTTGCAAACCATTGCATACATCAAGCTGCCAACTGTTGATGAATAAGGGACCCTAGACATGTATTCTATCTCCTCCTATGTCTTGGGACACATTTCCTTAGTTAATCTGAAATGGCTAGCCAAAGGTGTACTAACTATTTTTGCATTCTGCATTATAAACCTCTCCAACACCTTCTCTGTGTACTCACCCTGAGACAATGTCAATTTGTGATTTTTTCTGTCTCTTATTATTCTCAAGCCAAGGATTTTCTTTGCAGCACCCAAATCCTTCATCGCAAATGAATTGGCTAATTTCTTCTTGAGCATATTTATATCCTGCATATTAGACCCTGCAACAAGCATGTCATCTACATACAATAGCAAGATAATATAGCTTCCATTTTTTAGCCTTTTAAAATAAACATAGTGATTAGAATGACATCTACTATAACCCTGTTCTGTCATGAACCTATCAAACTTCAAATACCACTGCCTTGGAGCTTGCCTTAGGCCATACAAGCTCTTCTTCAACCTGCATACCAAATTCTCCTTCCCTTTGACCTCATACCCTTGTGGTTGTTGCATATAAATCTCTTCCTCCAAATCCCCATGGAGAAAAGTTGTTTTTACATCTAACTGTTCAAGATGTAAATCTTCTAC
>WSFP011473066.1:0-17413 GCA_009831015.1 Picea engelmannii
ATTAATTTACAAAAAAAAACATTTTGGAGTTTTCTTTAAGTGTTTTTCAGACTCTCTAAACATGAAAACCCCCTGAGTTTTCTCTCTTTGGACTCGTTAAACAAACATCGAAAGACCTATATGGAACTGAACCACTCCTTCTTAGGGTTCATTAAACATACTCTGAGGGACTCGTCCGAAGGATGAGCTTACATCAACAAGCATATGTTATCCTCCTCAAGCTTGAATAAAAATAAAGAGGTACTCGCCATAAATGGTGGGAGACAATTTGGGAAAGAAATGTGTCTCTATATTTTTGTTAGTGGCAGTAATAGTCTTTATTGAACATGACACCCCCTTCATCACTCAATCCGGGTTGGGAAATCCATTTGTCTCTTGTTTGACCTTCCGCAAGTTCATATCTTGGGTTGTCTTTGAGCCAATGCTGATAATACCATTGTCGTGTTGTTCATATGTTCAAGAGAAGTCCAACCTTGAACAAGCCTTCTATCTAGTCGGCCATCTGTAGTTATCAATTCCTACCATGTCAACCTCCCTTATGTCAGTCTCAAAACATATTCATACTTTGATCTACCTTAAATATGTTACTTATTTCATGTCACTGATGGGGGATACATCAAGGCCCTCCTGTGACGAGTCTGTTATCGTCGAATTCAACTCATTATCCGAGAACAATACTTAGAAATCAGTTAGTACATTAGAACTTGCATGCCTCAATGGCAAGTTTCTTCGCTTTCGACAGTGGGTTCACATCGTTGACCTCTGATTGAGAGATTCTATCGAGTGCTCGACTTCAGATCATTTATTCGCATTCGTTGGATTGTACTGAGGTACCTTGGGATTCATTGACATCAATGGTGATTTCCCTCGCACTTGTTAATGGTTTTCATCAATGGACGGTAATCAAGTGGTTTCTACCATGTTTGACTTCAACACCTATAATCGCATGACTAGATTCGTACTTACGGACGATGGGATTGAAGACCCTGGATCTCATTATTTCGGTCCAGGTTTTGATGGAGTATTTATTATTTGTATTGACACATAGATCCACTTTGTATGTCTTGTGGCTATGTCTGAATCTGAGGTTTTCTATGAGCACAGATCCACAGTGTATTCCTAGTGGCTATGTAGAATTTTGGTGACATGGATCCATAGTGTATGATTGGTGGCCATGACTGACATTTATGATTTAAATCACTTGTAGTCTGAGCATGGGAATGCCTACCTTAGAAATGGTATAATATTGCACAGATGCTTGTCTGTTTGCAGGTTTCCAATTGGTGCGCTCCTTGTTTCCGACACACACACACATTCTACAAAGTATTTTGGCTGTCACGAGTTCCAACCTCATACTTTGGGGGGCATTCTGTTACACATTATTTTAGTCACCCTTGTGATGTTTCTAAAGCATGTGTTCAGTATTCCAAAAGAACCTTTCTTTATGAAAAAAGTGACTAGCTCCCTCTTCTACAAAAGTTGTTTTTATAATGCTGCCACAGGCTAGCCATAAGGTACAGTGCATAAATTCCTGATCTCCACAGGCTATCATGAAATTGGCTTGCGATGTTTCCACAGGCTGCACTATAGCCTGGGTGCGACGATGTTGAAAGACTGAGAAAAGGTCGAAGTTCACGAAAGTTCTAGAAGGGATATTCTAGAATATGAGGTGGCATTTGTATGGTTGGGATCCTACTCGCTTCTTTGATTTGGTGGGATCATCCTAATCTTTTTAACCATCTCTCTTTATCCTATATAATGATGGATTTCTCATGGAAAAGGTTAAGCAAGAAAGCAAGAAAGAAAGCAAGGAATTAATGAAGGAATAGGCTGAGAATTGTGTGAGGGATTCTATCTCTATTGATGCTTGAGGTCTTCATATGTCCATCAATTTATTGTGGATCCTCTTCAGGAAAGTTGGGAGTAAGTGTGTGTGTTGGAGTAAATGGCCACCGAAAGGGAACCTTGCAACATCAAGGTTGTTTGGTTTTATCTTCCACTTTTACTTAATATAATACAATGGCGTGTTTCTTTCCCATAATATCATTCTCATTTTATTACATGACTCCTTGATCACTTGTGTAAGTTTTCATTGAATATACTATTGTTTCTTTCACTTTGGTTGGTTTGTGTTTCATTGTAGATTCAATATCACAAGAGCACCAGAGCGAAGAAGGGACAACAAAGACATAAGGAAGCGATATTCAAAGGTATGCCATTCATATCTTGTTTGATAGTAAATTCGATGATTAAATATTAGGTAAAGCATCATGTTCTGTCTTGTTTTGTTCTAGATCCAGGTGGATCTAGGGAGACCAATTTATGTCTGCATTCACCGATTTATCCAATAACAATGGATGCCACGTGTCTTTGGCTCTTCGGTACTTCGACTCTTCAGCTCTTTGACACTTCAGTGATCTGTGCTTGTCTTGAAGTAAAACCTCCGTGATGGATGATCTCTGGGATTTGACATGGTATTTTGATTTCATATCACTGATGTGTCATAGAAATATGGGTGACATGTGTCACCTGGAAATGGACAGATGATGTAACCAAAGGTGTATAAAAAAATTTCCACATGTCTCAACTGATGAATGCCCTATTTCTCAACTGTGAATTACATGTGGCTTCGAGATTTTGACATTTGGTAATTTTGAGTGCTAAGTGTGGAGATCTCCCAGATGGCTGATCTTGCAAAGAGATGTGATGATTCAACATTCGGGAGTTTTCAACAAAGATGAGCTCGGACGTTTCGGTGTGAAATTCGTGGAGTGGAGTTTGTGTAAATATGCGATTAAACCTCGTGTGAATTTGAGACTCCACATGCAGGGGATCCATTGATCTGCATTGACTGTTAGATCTCCGCCATTGAATATTTGACCTGTTTGTTTGGCTTGAAATGTAAGCCCGAAATGGACTGCTCCGAATTGTTGTGTCTTTCCTATGGAAGCTTACTATGCATACACATGAATTGGTGGTCCTGGATGTCTCCCGCGCACACAAAAAACTTGGTGGACTTGCCGCACACTCAATCAATGACAAACATGATGACAAGTATTTTGAGCAAAATCACGACATTCAATTATCCTTCAAGAAAACAAAAACAATTTGTGCAAAGAATCAATCGAGAAAGATAATGATTAAAAACCAAGTCAATTAGTAATGGGAGATTGACTCAACCAACCAAAAGAAGAATGATTTTCAAGAATGTATAGGGAAAATGAGGCAGGGGGGCGTGAGGAGTGTTTCATTTCGGCGTCGGGGATTTTCCTTTATACATACATCCCTGGCTACAATGTCCTATCATGCTGATGCTGAAAATGTATCGGCGATCGATGATCGATGATTTGTGATGGTTGTCCATATTTTTGATTTGTATCTTGGATCTCTCTGATGTCGAAAACGTATCAACGATGTTAAAGAACTGTACTAATGAACAAAATTTGTTGATCGACGAGCGTTGAAAAAGTTTAAACTGTGTACATTTTAGGCCCTTCATGCCATGTTACTAAAAAAAATCAATCCATCAATAAATTCAAACCAAAAAAGAATAACTGATGACAAGACTCAATAACAACATATCAATCCATCCATCTCACAACACTGATTCTGATTCAAAGTTTATAAGTGGTAACCAAAAAGAAAGAAAGTTTGCAAAGTCTTTTAGGGTGTGTTGAGTGCTTAACAGGTCTCTCGACCAATGTGAAACCAAGTCGAATTTTGATCTATGACTTGCCCTTTTGGAATAATTTTTCTTGTACTGTTGATGTATCTATAAGAGTCTCTAGATGAATTCCCTATTACTTCTCTCCTTCCTTGAAATCAACTCGATCTGTATTGTAACCATCTGTACTTGGATTTCTTCTTCTCAAGGTATAAATCTACATGAACATGACATAGTCTTTTGAAGATGCCTATAACATGCATCCTCTTACAAATATATGGTTCTTATTTCTTTTACAAAGAGGATTATTTCTCCTTTACCAACTCTAGGAATTTTTCGCATAACTTCGATGCTCTTCCCACTTTCAGTCTACATATTCCAACTATCTAGATCCTTCTGTTCCTTCACCTTCAGTACTTCAGAATAAGAATTTAACTTAGACAATTTGATCCATATGTAGTCCTTTAGTTGATAACAAGACAATACAATTTCTTATATTGTTGTCGAAAGGCTTAAGAAATATTTATAAAGACTCCTTTCACTCTTAACAACATATAAGGTGGCAATATAGAAATTATCTTACAAAATTCCTCTCACTCTTATCAACATATAAGGTGGCTATATAGAAATTTACAGAACTCCTCTCACTCTTATAATCTACAATGAGTGGCTTACAAGCCTTCTAAATAGCCTTTAGGAGATATATACATATGCATATCAACTTACATTTACAAATATACATATTTACAATGGAATATTTTTTGATGGATGGTTTAATCATGGACTCATCCTCCCTTTAATAATGGAAAGAGTTTCACGGCTTCCTATCTCTGACAATGTCTCTGACACCGATGTTGAATTTGACATTGAATCTGACATAGAATCTGATGTTGAATCCAATAAACCATTAGACCAAATGATAGGTCTTCCCAGTAACCTATATAAACTCTCCTTGTGAACACCAAGAACTATTGTTGTGTCTGGAGCATCTTCCCTTGAGTACATAAGTACTTGGCCATTCTAGAATGCAACTACATAACCTTGATCTTCAAATTTCGCAACTGAAAGTAGGTTTACTTTCAAATATAGAACATATAACATATGTTAGATTCCCATAAATCCTCCTGACTCGAGTTGGAATATTACATATCCATGCCCTCTTATTTCTTATTTGGTGTTAGTTACAGATCCTACATAGCAATTTGTGTTGGACTATGAGAAAGTCATAAATATTGATCTCATCATGGTCATGTGGCGAGATGAGCCATTGTCCACGAACCATTCCTTGATGTCTTCATATATCACTTTGTTAATACCAACCATTAGGAAGTATTCTTTCTCAAATATTTCAGTAAGATTGTTAACTCCATTTGGGGTTGTTGTTTGTCTTCTTGCAAGTGCTTTACATCTTTCTGGTTCTGCTTCAGACATAGGTGCGGGTAAAGTGTACACCACTTCTCGATCTGATGTCCACTCTTACCACAATAAGAGCATAGTGTCTTGTTCCCATATTGGAATGACGATCCATTTCTGTCATTCCTCCTTTTCCTTTGCTTTGAGACATGATATTTACCTTTATCCTTCTTCTTGGATGTATTTTCTTGCATGAGTTGTATTCTTCGACACTTCTTCATATCATGATTACTAATTCCATAGGAAGCACATGGATACATAAACCATTTACTAATGGGAAACGTCTTCATTCCTTTTTTAGAGTGCAGATATTTTTCTGGAGATGTCTTACATATGTTACCTTTCCCTAAGTTTGGAAGGTAAATCTAACTTCTTATGAAGGACCTTTTCATATGAAGTTCTCTTTTCTTTATCCATCCTCGAGCATTCTCCATCTTGATGGGAAAAAAAATAATATGAGGATTCATCCTTCTCGATCATGCTCTTTGAAAGAGCTAGTCCCTTTTGCATCGGAGACTTTACATTTTCAATCTGCCAATATTTATGGATTGATGCTAGTGGTGAAAATATCTGATCCTTGTTCTACAAATTCCTTTCCAAATCATGAAAAATACCTCTATGGAAATTCTCATGAAATATTAGTCAATCTTGCAGCTTTCGTTTCCCTTTCTCGAGAGTTTTCAAATGCATCATTAACTCATAATTCTCCTTCTTGATCTGTCGATTAATATTCTTTTGCAGCTTCAAATTCATGAGATATTTACTCATTTCATCCTCTTAATAAGAGTCTTCAATATCTTCACCAAATTAATTCTTGGACCTCATCACATCAAAAACTTGCAAACTCACGTCAAAAATAGCTTTGCTACCTCTTGATCTGAAAATACTTAGACACCACTTATTCTTTAAAAATATGCATTTAGCATCTAACTTGATTCAAAATTAATTCTTGATCGTATTGAGGTGATTTGCAGAAAAATGGTGTTGTGTTCCTTATCCAAAAACTCATAAACCAATGATTAATTTGCATATTATTGATATGACACACAAAAAAAAGAAGTACTCGAATTACATATATTGATGCTATAATTTACTTCATCTTCAAATCCCCTTAGATAGTAAGATTGTTCTTCATCATTTCAAAATGCCAAATTACATTACAACTTGGACTTACAAAAGCCAATTTTACGGACTCTCTTGAATTCCATTGCTCAAATTTAGAAAATGAGTTTACCATTGAATTCCTTGTAAAATCATGAGAAATTTGAGTATAAAGTCAGCCATATTCTAAACTGGCTCAATTTTACCCTCTTTGCATGCGAAACAATGTGTTATGGTGCTCCTTAATGAAAATATGGACTAATACATTTACAAATGACCTCTTAGCACAAAAATAACATCACCATTGAAATCCTTTTGGAAAAATGAGAAAAATGAGTATAAACATGCCTATGTTTCGTTAATATACCTCATGGCATGCATATCGAGACAATGCCAATTAGGATCCTCTTCTTGCATGCAAATATATGCATCCATACAACTTCAGGATCCGTGCACACCTCAGACTCTATGTCAGCAGTAGAATGTGTGTCCTCAGTCTGTATTGAAACATTAAAATTCATGCCCATTAAATAGGTCGCGGGTTAAAAATTCTTATTTGCAACAATATGAAAACATTAAATATTTTCTTTGGGATACCCTTGTAATATTAGGTGCCTGTGGTCTAACGGTTAAATTGTTGGTGCATTGTGTGGTAGGTAGGGGGTTCAAACCCCACTTACCATCAGTTGTTGCATAGTTTTTTGTTACAACGATGGCATATGGTATATATACATATGGTTATAACCAAAGTTTTAAACACCCCTTGTGTGCATGAATATAGGTGGTCACATTACACAATGTATAACCGTGTAATATGGGTCAAGGGATAGGCCCTTGACCCTATTTCCACCCAACCATACCATACTACAACCTTACATAAATATAAGACCATACACTTGTTAAGTCTCATCGTGTGGTTTATTGGTAAAGTGCTTGGGTAAGGTTGTGGGAGGTCTCGGGTTTGAACCCTATCGTCTCTCATAAAAATTTGATATACATAAACCATAATGGCCAATAGGAGGGTTCCACATGGCAACCTCTCATTGGATTATCACTGCCATGTGTTGAATTCCTATTGGTGCCAACTATACTACACAGATTGCTAAGTCACCTGCCTGATTGAATGTATGATGTGGCATGTGGAACTCCATGGTGTGGCCATGTAAACACTGTATGGTCGTATGGTCAAGACATGTGTCACCTTAACCCTTTGACTTTTTCCTTTTTCCCCTAATTGACTCAAACTTTGACCATTCATATCTTTTGCACACAAGATCTGTTTAAGGAAATGTTTGCATTGTTGGAAAGATATCGTTGAGCTCTATGTATTGATGGCATTTTCAAGAGAATTTGGGATGGTCAAATTTTGGGTATTTATGGATCCTCCTGGACCTCTATGAGCATTCTATATCTTCCTAGACCTTCTATGAACGATTTGGATCATCTTGGATCACTAATGCACATAACTAGAAAACACATGTTCTCTTGTGAGTAAATATTCACAATTTCATATTATTATTGTCCCTTTTCCAAATGCCCATGACATTGTAGGACATATCCCTTATGCCTGGTGCCTATGATAATTTTATTGATTTCCATTAAGCCCGAGAAGAACTATTAAGGGTCTAAGACCCTTATTTTCCTCTCATGGCCATGGTAGGGGTCCTAAAACCCATTCCTATTGTGGAAATCATACTATTAGTGCCCATATTCATAGTCATAGGCCTTTTCATAGAACTTGTTCATGGACATTGAGCATGATAAATATTTGATTAGGGAATTTTTGATATAAAAGATTGTTTTATGGTCTTAAGGTCAACCTCACGATGGTATGAATCCATCTGCATTTTTCAAGATGTGGTACTCTTATTCTTATGAAATTATATATAAAAAAAACAACGTTTGAGAAGGACCAAACTTTTGAAAAACTAACATTCACATTTAGAACAATACCTTAAATTGGGACCAGGTATCTTTAAAACAAAATATATACAATATATTACAAAGTAGATAAACCAAATGAGTATGATAATTAAGAGGCTGACATTTCGATCACAACAATCACAAAGACAACAAACAATATCCACAGTAAAGAGATAAGAAATATGGAACATATATATAAGATAACTTTAAATGATCATTCCAATAAGCACCCACAAGATTATGATGGATAAAAAATTTGGGAACTCATGCTTCAAATCAAATTCATTGAGAATACAATAATGTGGTATCCCAAAGTAGTTCTCTCAGAGACTCAAAAAATAATATAAGTCTTTAAATACAAATTTAATGTCTTTAAAGAAAATATTTGCATTTTCCCTTCAAAGAGGACTAGGATTGGGCTCCCGTGGACCATAAAATGAAAATAACTGGAAGATAAGAGGAAAAAAATCAAGGATCAACCTGATTTTCATAGAATACTGAGAAATAGAAGGCAATATGAAAAATGATTGTGGAAGAAATAGACATAAAAGGGGGAACAAAGTTGCTACTTGAGTCACTGTGATGGAAATTTATCGTAACCCTTTTGTTGTTTGGAAGAGTTTCTTTTATATATGCATGTTGTGGTTGAGGTGGCATAAATGTTGCAATTGTTTCTTGATTTTAGGTTCGGTAATTTTGATTAACATCTTTTTCAACCACTTCTCGATATACTCTCTTAAAGAAGCTATAGTAATTTCATACTTAGTTTTAATTTCAAATAATTCACTTTCAAATTCTCTCAGATCCATCTCCGATTGATGCAATGTGTCATCAACTTCATATCATTTCTACTGATATACCAAACTAACCATTTTTCAACTTCTTATTCAAAAATATATATTGTTTTGGTGAATTTATTTTCCCAAGCAACTTTTAATGCATTAAGTTGTTCCATTAAAGTGACATTTGATAAAATCATGGTATCCATCAATAAATTGGGACCATCAAGTTCCTTCATAACATACACAATCTTAATAAACACATTACTTTTTTTATTTTTCACAACATCAATCTCATTTATCATTTCTTTCAAACATTAAATTCTTCTTATCCAACATACATTGACATGTTTCATCTGGTAAGTTGAAGGAAGTTTTTTTTCTTTTCTGTGAGCTTCACTTAAGCTTGAAACTTTAGCTGAGAATGTACTCACAACTTCCCTGTAAAATCCTTGATCATTTTCTAGGTCCTTTTGTAGATATTCCTTGAAATTTTGTATTCTTCATGAAAAACTAGCAATACTTTGAGCGAGGTCCCAAAATTTTTGAATTATATCAATTCTTTTATGTATGGAATCACCAACATATTTTCTTATTGCTTGTAATAAACTTGAAGAACCTTTATATTTGTTACTGCTTTCTGGAACATTTTCTAACACAAACGCAGGTTGGATTGAGTTCAAAGGATCTGGAAACAATGGTCCTAGTATCAAGGAATATTCTAACACGTTTATCTTTTGTTTCAACTATGAATTGTGTTTTTCCATATTATCAATATATTACTTCAAAGCTTCTCTAGGTGCTTTGTGGAACTGTGAATTTTTTTATGGTGAAACTCCATCAAAACTAATGGATGAATTCCATTTTTCCAATGAATTATTATTTTCAATATTTACTTTTTCTAATAACAATTTTTTAGATTCAGGATTCTAGGTCGTGTGGTACAAAGTAATAGCTTCCTCTAAAAATATTCCAGGCTCTTGGGTAATAAGGGCTTCAAAAATTTCCCTGGTTTCTAGTAGTCTTTGTGTAGACCAACTAGGTTCTTCAATGAGATCATAGATATCCATTGCTCATGGAATTTCCTGGATTTCAGGTAAGATTAACCATGTTATTGATGTATTTCTTTTTCTTTTGACATAATTATATGTAATATGATATTTTTTTAAAAAATTTCGAGATGGGTCTTTATCGCCACCATCGTTTGAACCTCCAAATGATTCCGTTCTCATCTCCATACCATTGGTTCTATTCTTTGTTCTTGATGGAGTACTCTTTTAGTACGCTCTTGGTGAATTAGTGTTTTATCCATCACTTCCATGTCATGCTGTCTATAACCTTCATTTGTGTTGTTTATTTCTTCCATGTCATATGAAACTTGGTCTACCACGATTTCACAGAGATTTAGATTATCTTTTCCACCTTCTTGAAATTGTTCAACTTTGGTGAAATATGAAGAATACCCAATTAATTCCATGTTTGTAGTGAACTTGTTATCTTAGTCAAAACCCTTAACAAATTTGGCTTCCTTTAAGACCATCTATTCATGATGTCCTGTCAGTTCGTCAAGGTGGGTTAGATGCTTCATAGTAAATTCTCTGCTCTTCCATGGTAGGGGTATGAATTGTTTTTTCCTTCTATCATAAAATAAGTGGGCCTAGGTTTTATATTGTCTGCACATTTCCTTAGTGAAAATTTTATCCGATACATAAAATGGGAGAAGAAAAGGATATTCTTCACCACCAAATAGACATATAACAGTAGTTATTTAGAAGTTTCATAGATTCCTTTCCCAGAGAGAAATATAGCAACTTCAAGAGAGTCTCGATGTATTACGACCAAAAAAAGTCTTTTTAAACTATGAAATAAAATTGTTATGAACTAGGTAAAACTTGAATTGGATAAAACCGTTCCATATTAAAATCAACATGCTTTTCCCTTGACAAATATTCAAACATGTGACCATAAGCAATGGAATAGATGAGCTAAGAAGTCATGTAGAATTTTCAAGTCTTTTTTCAATTAACAAATAGAAGGAGACCTCACTTGAAATAATATAACCCCAATATATAATATCTTTTTCATGCAAAGAATAATGTAGGGAATATACAATATTTTTTGGTACAAATGCAGTAGATTCCAGACCAATAATACAGGTGAACAATATGAAAATTATCTATATTGGCATTTTAGTGAAGTTACCTCAATCCTGGAAGCAATGCAATTCTTTCTCGGGTCTTCCAAATAATTGCTTAGAAATATCTCCCTTCCTTTATGCTACTTTAGAAAATTATCGAGCTCTTCATTTTTAAACTGCAAAGTAGGTGTAGGGAATCATAACATTCTGAAGAATGTTGAAGGATCTAGAGAAATAGCTTGATGTCCTTACATTTGAATTATTCTTTTCTTAGAGTTGAACTTATTTGTGTTGTTACACACCCATTTGTCACACTTAAGTGTCACAATTTCATCGCCTTAAGTGTCGCAATTTCATCACCAGGTGGAAATATTTGTCATGATCCCTAAACATGTTGGGGGAGAAATCTATCATCTGAAGGTCAAAATACTAGATTTTCCCTTAAGTTATTGGCTCTTTTTTAGTATAATCACTCCTCTTCCCATATGTAGAGGAGGATGAACCCATGTTGTCACTCCGTTCTTAGTTTTAGGTGAGTGATACTATTTCCCTATGCTTAGTTCTAGGGGAGCTTTCAGTGTTTCATGGAAACCTGCACATGAGATCTAGCTAAAGAATACACAAATAGAGCTTATCAAGAAAACGAAGAGAGATATACGATGAAGAATGAGAATCAATGTATATTATGATCTTATCAATGAGTGAGTGATATTCACTCATATAGGCAATGACATCCTATAATTAGGAATGCATGCATAATAGTGATGGTCTAAGATTAGAAAGTCTAAAATAGAACTAGTCAGTTAACTCCCACTGAACTAGTGTGCCAAAAATAGAAATTTCTCCAACACCCCCCTAAACATCACTATGGAGTAAAAAATGAGTCTCGGCTACTAGGCCATTTTAGATACTCATGTACAGTGCAACTAATGAACACTGAATAAAAACGAGGAAAGAGGGAAAACCACGTGGGAACAAACACCCCCCTCAAAAGATAATGTATCAAAATAAGAAAATGGAAGTTGCCAGGAAACTGTGTTCTTCACTGCAAGACAATCCTGCAAAGTTTGAAACTTATGCTCATTGAACGTCTTCATGAAGATGTAGAAATATTTATGGATCTGATGAAGTCCTTTGGAAACCTGTCTAGCCTGGTACCTCTTGATCCCATGGACGCATCTTCACCTGAAAATATTCCTTTCTGGTGGAAGTGGAACCACATAACAAGTCTGGTTTTGTAGGAGTGAGTCATACTCCTTCTGCATGGTTGCTTTCCATAATGGATTTGCCACCACCTTATTGTAGTTCTGCAGATTAGTGGATTGAACCATATAGCAATGCATGGGAATCACAGGTTTTGAAGATGAAATTACATGAGAAGGCTCCTCATGCTGAGATCGATTCATCCTTGAATCCAATGGATTCCTTGCAAGGTTGCCTCCTCCCTAAAGTGTGAATTGTTCCTTCTTAGGCATTTGTTGAAGCTTCAACGCTGGCTTCTTATCTGGCTGTACTACCTGTTTATGTCCATGTACAAAATTTGAGTGTATGGAATCATCTTTGATGTCTGAAACTGATGGAAGCACAAGAGTATATGCATGTTCCACTAGAGGTGCATGCAAAGTACTCTCCTTATATGTAAGTAGAATAGAGGAGTCATCATCAAAAAACTTAGTGAATTTTTACAACCTTGACTTGTGATCCACCTCACCAATTGCAATGATGGAACTGTCACACATGTCAATTACTGAAAGTAAATCTGATGTAAATTCAACCTTTTTACATTTCTGAGTGATCTGATAGACTGAGAGTAGATTCATAGAAATCTTTGGAACATGTAAAAAATTATCAAAACTACCATTATGGAGTTCCACTCTCCCTTTTCCTACTACCGCTACTGGAGTATCATCCCCCATGCGAATAGGGGGTCTTGAGAATGGACTCAAAGAAGAGAAAAATTCCTCTTTTTTTGCCATATGATGGGATGCACCAGAATCTATAATCCATGAATCATATGAGGAATGAGCTGCAACCAGGGCATGATGGTTACCTTTCTTAGGAGTATGATTTTCTTCCTTTTGCTTCATGACTCCCTTTGGAATGAAGTTTCCAAGGTTGTTTTGCTGAAGTGCCTATGCCATAAGATCGATCTATTTCTTCATGCATGTGGATTATTCATGATTCGATTTATTGTAGTAAGTGCACTATTTTCCCTTCTTCTTCTTATTCTTGGAATTTGAAGAGTCTTTGGAACCTAAAGAATCATTAAAGGGTTTGGAATACCCCTCCTTCCCATTCTTTTTGGATGACTCTTTTCCATCATGCATGGTGAGTGCATGTACTTTGATATCTTTCATTAGGTCCATCTGTATGAGTTTTGTTTTCTCTTGTGTAAGAGACTCAATGAACTGAGCCAACAAAGGCATTTTCCAATTTGTTCCAAAAAGACATCTGCCAAAATGGAAATTGGAGACATATACAGCGTATTCTGGTCCTAGATTGGCCAAGATTGTTAGAATAAGTTGTTTCTCTTGTGTAGACTAGTCAATACCACATTCACCCAAGCTCAAAATCAAATATTTAAATTTAGTAAAGAAATCCTGTATATTATCAAAATTTTAGGGTCTAAGGTATTCAACTCTACCTCAAGCATATGACCTCGTATCTCATCCTTCTTTCCAAAGAGTCCTTCCAGGGTGGTCCAGATCTTGTTTGGAGTCTTGGATGCTGTAAAATGAAACCATAAATTAGTGGAGATTAGCTCAAGAAGTAGTCATGTGGCCTCATCCTTACAGTTCACCCATCTCATCTTCTCAATCACTAATGTAGGTTTTGTTTCTGTCGCCATTGTCAAATTATACAGTCCTTTCCTTTTGAGTTGGAATTCTGCCTTGGGATTTCAATCAAAATAATTGTATGGTGTGAGGATTATGACCAAGTTTGACTGTATAATAGTTGTCCTATCCATCTCTCCCACTGTTTCTAAGAACCCCTAAAAATTTGCTCTCAATCTGCAAGTGAAAATTTAAGAAATCACGACAGAAAAAGCACTTTAAGTGAAAATTCGTATCAGTTTCAAGAGATGATCTTCTGACTTACTTTCTAAGCTAACGGTGAGGAATTTCACCAAACGGTTGAAAACCCACTTGTAGAATGGGCCGATTTACTTACCATAAGATCTATTTTCTCAAAAAATTAATATTTTGGGAGCAATCACTGTATATAGGTACGGCCAAGGATTCGTATCAGTTTCAGGAGGCTATCTTACGACTTAATTTATGAGTAAACGGTGGGGAATCTCGCCAAACGGTTGAAAACCTACTTACAGAATGGGCTGATTTACTTCTCTAGTAGGCCGTTTCCTCAAAACATTAATACTTTTGGATAAATAACTGTTGAAAGGTATGACCATGGATTTAGCTTGCCAAAAATCTGATTTTCCTTATTCTTTGGTTTGTCTGGCTTGCTCCAAGCAGTGTAGCGCTGATACCATGTCAGTGTTCCATGGAAACCTACACAAGAGATCCAAATAAAGCATACAGAAACAAAGATTATCACGAAAAGGAAGATAGATATACAATGAAGAATGATAATCAATGTATATTATGATCTTATCAATGAGTGAGTGATATTCACTCATATAGGCAATGGCATTCTATAATTAGGATTGCATGCATAATAGTGACGGTATAAGATTAGAAAGTCTAAAATATAACTAGTCAGTTAACTCCCACTAAACTAGTGTTAACGTCTAAAATAGAACTACTTAGTTAACTCCCACTGAACTAGTGTTACTTTCACTGAACTAGTGTGCCGAAAATATAAATTTCTCCAACAAGAGCGATGAAGTGGTTACAACTAGTCAACCTTATTTTAGAGGTAAGATCCGAGAATATTGAGTTGGTTTTGTCAAGGATTTGAGTCATCTCTGTCCTTTCTATCCTACAGAAATCCAAATACCAACTTGATAATCCAAATCCTCATTTGATCTTATCCTCTCCTCAAATTGTCCTATGGTTGTTATGCCTCAGATCCTATATAACATAGGCCATTCTTGGGTGAAAGGAGCGTAATAATTTTAGAGTATCATACCTCTAGTCTTGTGACATTCAAAGGGATGGAAAGGAGAGTTTGGAGGAGCTACCACAACATCAACATCAAAATTGTTAGTGATTCATTTCTTCCCATATAATATAACTTGGCATATTCCCCTCATCCTTATGTTTCCTATTGTATGCATGTCCATTTTTTCTTAGTTCAATATAGATAGATCTATTTTTCCTAACAATATATTGTAGAGTAAGGAAGTATTGTTTTGTCTCTTGCAGGATTTCTCTTGCACCAAGAGCTTGGACGTTAAGATCAAGGGCTGGAGCAACAAGGAAAATCGACTGAAAGGAGGTAGGTCATCTATCCCATTCTCTCATATTCTCTTCTCATTCAGTTTGTAGGCATATATAATAGATTTAAGGGGAAAGTAGGGAACCATTTGTTAACTTCTGTTTTGGATCAAAGGAGTCTTTACCCAAAGGGGGTTTCATGTGTCCACTGGGGAAAATTTTCCACAACAGAAACTTGTATTCATTTTTCATAATTAGTCCATATGGTACAAAAAAGGGAACTTAAACTTACACAGAATAAATTCCCTTTCAAATCCTCTTAACGGGCGTGAAAGGAAACAAGCTCTTCCAACAATCTTTTCATGTTTAGAGAGTATGAAAAGAGATTAAAGGAGACTCCAAAGAGTTCCTTTTTCATAGTTATTCTTATGAGGTTGAAAAAGGGATAAAATGCCACTTGAAAGATGACTCTCCGTTGTTTAATGAGCTTGAATAAATATGAAACATGCTCTCATAAACAAGGTCACTAGAAAGGCAAACATTTTTTCTCCTAAAGTCTTGCACAAGTAGGCCATGGATCGATGGAACTAACATCATAAATCTCCATAAATCCCATCAAATAAATTTTAAACTTAACGAAATAACTTGTATGGAGGAAAAGGCAATGTGAACATAGTAAAAAAAGACTAGTTCCAATGGATTTAAAGAGTAACTAGTGAAAACACTTAACACATTTTACCTCTGAGTTTTTCCTTGTTGGAAATTCTCTCCTTTTTAGAGCATATCTTGGAGTGCTGATTGCAGGAAATATGGGAGACCATTTCATGAGCCATTTGAAATAGGTTAGTCCTCTCATCATGCTCTTTAATTTAATTGTTTTTTTATGTCATTTTGTGCAAGTTTTGGGTGGATTTAAGCTTAAATAAGGCTCTCTTAGAGCCCCCAAATGTTATCGCTCCCCAATGCATCATAATGGGTGATGAAATAGGGATTATCACCCTATTTCTAACTGGAATGGGATGACTATCACCCTGTAACCCCTTAAAGGGGGGTGATGAGCACATTTTTAATTTTGTTTTGCAAATAGATCAATCAGAAAGCACTGGATTAGGCTCAAATTTCGACTAAAGGTTCTTCTTGTCATGTGTGGGAAGTTCTGTGGAAATATGATTGAACAGAAAGAGAGAGAACACGAGGCCAAACAAGTGGCCACTTTGCATGACCCAAAAATTATAACAACACTAAGGGACTACATGTTGCTTAAGTACTTCAAGACTCATAGTATGAGGAAGCAAGTACTTGTTTTCGACCATCTGATAAAGATGTGAGAAATACATGAAAAAATCTTTCATGTGGGTCCTCATACTCTTGGTATAGAGATGGAGGAAATCTACTTCTTAATAGGGATCTCTAGGAGGGGGGCACCGATTACCTCAACCAGTCATCAAGGAACTGAATTTTCGAGCGAGGAATACATCACGCAATATTGTAGGGAAGGGACTCGAAAAAGCAGTGGGAAGATCCAATCACAAAAATTACATCTCACCCATTATGCATGATCTTATTCACTATTACAAAGCTAGTGGGTAGCACAGGGCCTCATCTAGATTCAATAACGCAGATAACATATGCCATTAGTGTGGGGGTTTGTTGTTGAATCTAAAAGATCATATCACCAAGTGCAAGACAGGGAGGCATAAGCAATTTGGATACAAATCCATTATAATATCATTCTTCTTGGAGTGTGACCTCCACTCGAGCCAATAATGGAGAGATGGATCAGACTTATGGCCCGATTGGGGGGTGGTTTCTAGATTTTTTTGTTTGATGCTGGATTCTTTGCATGGCGGCGAGATAAGATCCCTATGATAGAGGACTTCCTATATGTTGGGATATATTTTAAAGGTGACATAGATTGTTAAGCCCTAATATTGGCTCATTACCCCTTAATTGGGGCATATTATATTAGTAATGTTATTTTATTTATGTCATCTTTAGGCCATTAGTTGTAATTATACCTCCTAGTCTCCTATATATACCAAGGAGACATTTTCAT
>ML878339.1:6756-26069 GCA_009831015.1 Picea engelmannii
ACACCAAGGCTAACTCCAAGATGTTGCACAAGGTTAGTCTTTCTAATATCAGTGGCACCAACTAAAAGAATCTGCTGGTGATTGAGATATACTCCAAAGTTCTGTCATGTTTCTCATAACAAAATGTTTGCCAGCAACAAAAATGTTTATCTAGTGGGATATGCCCAGTGGGATCTCATCCATTGGATTTTGTGTGAATCACTCCAAGGAGGAGGGTTTAGGAACCTTGTCTGGTGAATAGTTGTAAACACTGAAGTGCACGGTATCCATCGAATGAGATGAACATGGAACACTATATCTATTGAAGTCTGTGTGATCAAAGTGATCTTGTTAGAGTGGTTCGAGACACTAGAATGGAGACACTTCAACAAGAGGGACTCTGAGAATAGAGGGGAACTATTGATTGGTGTGTGGGTGAGATTTAATCTCAGTCGTAGATTTCGTGGGTCCCATTCATTAGCAAGTAGAGTGGGATTTTGAGTGGAGAGAAATTTTCGAGTCAATCGATGTGCCGATGAAATCGTATCCATTGAATCCAGTGTCCAAGGACCGTTGGATCCCGTAGGATGATCCATCGAACTAATGCACTTAGAAGGAATTCCAACCTTAGTGAATTGAGCATTTTGATGGGAATGAGTTTGAATAACCATCGATCATTGATCTGGTGGTGAGGATTAATCCTGATCGTCCGATTGGGGGTGTTAGGCACTTAGTCACCTTAGTAAAATGTGGGAAGGAGATTCTTTGAGGATTATTAAGAGTTAATACAATATGCATTGTGATGATATAAGTCTTCACATAAACAACTGAGGAAATGTGATAACATGTCTTGAGGAAAGAAATGAAAAACAACATCCCACCAGTCTAAGTGATGATTAGGGGGTCGGGTGTGCTACATAGTGGTATCAGAACGAAGTTCAAACACTAATCTTGCATGAGTCACCAGGGTTTCTTAAGAATGTTTAAGAGCATTTTTTATTTTTGAAAGAACACATGTTGCGATGTTGATTTATGTAATGGTTAACAATGTTTTTCTATCTCAACACATAGGATAATGGAAGTGAATGGTGCAATGTAGCATGGAGGTTACCTCACACTTCAGAGATGAGGAATATGATGGTCGGAGGGTTATAGAAACCCCTCTATATTTGGTAGCTACTGTCAAAAGTTTGAAGGCAGATAATGAGAGGCTCATGAGGGCTCAAGCTGAATAGGCAGAGTTGAATGAAGTATTATTCCAGATCTTGTCTAAGATTCAAGAGCATTTGTAGCAAGGTCCTAATAATGAAAAGTTGCAACAATCAAATAGGTTGAAAACGCCTTTAGATGCCCAAAGGCATGGATTAGTCCATAGAGATATAGGAAAGAGTTATTCCAAGAAGAGGCATCAGAATGCCAAGAAAAGTAAATCTAGTGGGAGTATTTCCACAGAGTCATTCAATAGGAAGATTTATTCTGAGGATCTTTCCAACAGTGACATTGGGTCGAATGTACCTAAGAAGAAAAGGAAGATACATTCACATATTTCCCTGGCCGAAGAATTCAAGAAAGCTAAGCCGCCTACCTTTGATGGATAAATCAAGAAGGGAGAAGAAGTCAAGGCTTGGTTGCTAGGTTTGAAGAACTATTTTTAGGTACATAATTACCTGGACAATACAAAAGAAAATATTTCCAAATTAAATTTTAAAGAGGGAGCTTCCATATGGTGGGAAGACCTCAAGGAAGTCAAAGGAATAAAATAAATCAAATTGACCTTAGTTGTTTGAGAAATACTTTCGAAAGGCATACCTATCAGAAAAGTGTTATGATGATAAAATCAAAAACTTCCATGAGCAAAAGTTGGGACAACTTACCGTGGATGCATATGCTAACATATTTTTGGAATTGTTGAGGTATGTACCTTAAATCAAGGATGAGAAAGCAAGGATCTAGTGTTTTATCGGTGGATTACCATAGTCTTATCTGGACATAATTGAGTTTGATAAGCCCAAGACATTAGAGAACACCATAAGGAAGGCTAAGTGTTTTTATGACTAGTCTAAACATAAACATGAGCCTTCTAAGGATTTGAGGAGAAAGGATAAGAGTGGATTCCAAAATAAAGGATTCAAAACATTCCAATATAAGAATCCAAAGAAAGGAGCTTAGTTTGGTCAACCGATCAGAAGTGTACATCAACAAAACTTTCCATATCAGAGTGGAAATAAGCCAACTGAGAAGGAAAGAGGGAGAGCAGAGGAACCTAAGAAAGGACCTCTGCAATGTTGGAGTTGCAATGAACCACACCTGTTGAGGGATTGGCCCCATAGGAAACAAGAAAGTAAGAGATTATATCATGTGAAAGAATTCGATACTGTCAATGACGTGGCCAAAAGCATGCCCATGATATACACAATTATGGAGAATCGACAAGAAAACCATCAAGCTTCAGTCATGGAGTTGGAAGGTATAGTCGTCGAGAAACCCATTTCTATTTTAATTGACCTTGGATCTAACCTTAGTTATGTTTCACCCCATGTTGTTGAAGCATGTGCCTTACAGAGGAAGAATCATGCAAAATCATGGTTGGTTCAATTAGCCATGGGAACTAAAAAAAAGTGGTAGAAATGATAGAAGCATGTCCATTTGAGATGAGTAGACTACATACTCAAGCAACCCTGAATATCCTGCTTTTGGGATCATATGATATGTCGTTAGGTATGGATTAGCTAGCTTCCCACAAGGAAAAAATGAATTGCTATGAGAAAACCTTGGAATGTGAAGACGAAGATGGCAATGCACAGATTTTGAAAGGAATTTAGAAGTCGGTTTTAGTTAGAAAAATATCATCATTGCAACTTAAGAAATTCAGTTGAAAAGGGTGCCCCTTGTATGCGAAATAAATGCTTAACTCAACAGAAGGAAAAGAGTTGGCGGCTGAATATCACTCGGTGTTGTGGAAGTTTAAGGATGTATTTTGAGAGGAGGTGCCTAGACTACCTCCCAAGAGAGATCTTGATTTTTTAGTAGATCTCGTGCCTCAAGTAGTACCAACATCGAAAGTACCCTACAAAATGAGCACACCAGAATTGGTGGAGCTAAAGGTACAACTGAAAGAGATGTTGGATAAAGGCTACATCAAGCCGAGTGTATCCCCATGGGGAGCACGAGCCCTGTTTATAAAGAAGAAGGATGGTACATTGAGGCTATGTGTCTACTATAGGAATTTGAACAAGATGATCATCAAGAACAAGTATCTGTTGCCTAGTATCGATTATCTCTTTGACCAACTGAGGGGAGTTGCAGTTTTATCAAATATTTATTTGAGATTGGGATATCACCAAATCAAAATTTATGATTAGGGAATTCACAAGACAACTTTTAGAAAAGGGTATGGACACTATGATTTCGTGGTGGTTTCGTTCGAACTCATTAACGCACCAACTATCTTTATGTGTTTGATGAATAACGTTCTCAGTTAGTATCTAGATCGATTTGTCTTGGTGTTTGTGGATGATATTTTGGTGTATTCTAATACCAAAGAAGAGTAAAAGGAGCATCTCAGGATGGTGCTACATTTTTTTAGAGATCACTAGCTTTATGCTAAGTTCTGCAAGTGTGGCTTCTTCCTTTCAGAAGGAAAACCAATATTTAGGCCACACCGTCTCAACAAAAGGAGTGGCAGTAGATCCCAAACTATCAAGGCTATCATGGATTGGGATGCCCCTCAAAATGTAACATAGTTAAGATATTTTATGGGATTATATAGGTATTATAGAAGATTCATAAAGGGATTTTCCAAGATTCACCATCCCATTTCCTCATTACAAAGAAACGTGAATTTTTTTATATGGTCAACAAAGTGTGAAGCCAACTTTCAATAGTTGAATCATATGTTGACCAATGCCTTTGTTTTGAAGATTACAAACCCTGGAAAATATTTATTGGTTTGTATTGATGCTTGCAAGGAAGAAATTAATGGATTCCTTATGTAGGAGGGACAAGTGATCAATTACGAATCATGAAAATTAAACAAGCACGAGAAAAAATATGGCACTCACGATATGGAGCTCGCAACAATTGTGCATGTGTTGAAAATGTGGAGGCATTACTTGCTTAGAAGGAGGTTCATCTTGATGACATACCATTGTGGTCTGAAGCATTTGTTTGACCAACCGGGTTAAATGGTAGATAATCCAGATTGATGGCCTTGATCAACGAGTTTGTTTTTTAAATCAAACACATAAAGGGAAAGTAAAACAAAGTGGCAGATGCACTCAGTCGGAGATCAAAATATCAAAACCCTTTCGTGAGGAGATGAGTTCTTAAATCAAGTGAAAGAAGGGATTTGACAAGAACCAAGAAGAGAAGTTATGAAGGATATAGGCCTGGGGATGATAATCTTCTATTGTACCATAACAAGTTATATGTGCCTAGTTCAGTAGAATTGAGGCACTTGATTTGGATGAGTTCCATAGGAGACCCTATGTAGGTCATCCCAGTTACTAGAAAATGGTAACAATGGTAAGGCAATTGTATTATTGGACGAGAATGAAGCAAGACATTGTAGAGTACATTGTCAAGTGTCTGGAGTGCCAATAGGTAAAAGTTGAACACAAGCATCTTCCAGGTTTATTGCAGCCATTACCAATTTCATAATGGAAATGGGAGACTTCTCCATGGATTTCATTACTAGTCTACCAAGGACAATTAAACAACATGATGCAATCATGGTAGCAATGGATAAGTTGAGCAAGGCAACTCACTTCATTCCTATCAAATGTTCTTTTAAGGCCATAGATGTTGCTAACATTTTCATGAAGGAAAATTTCAGATTGCATGGTCTACCCAAGACCATAATTTCGGATAGAGATGCTAAATTCACCTCATGTTTTTGGAAAAGCTTGTTTGCAGGCTGAGGAATAGAATTGGCATTTAACACGACCTACCATCCTCATACAACTGGTCAGGCTGAAAGATTAAACAAAGTGTTAGAGGACATGTTGAGGATGCATGTTATGCACCAACCCAAGCAATTGGAAGAGTATCTACCCTTGGTAGAGTTCGCCTATAACAATCGTTATTAAGAATCATTGAGGATGAACCCATTTGAAGTTATGTATGGTAAAAAGTGTAGAGTTCCAATTAGTTGGGACAATCCTATGGACAAGATCACACTTTGAATCAATTTGTTAAAGGAAATGGAACACACAATTATTAAGATAAGGAAAATTCTAAAGGCATCCCAAGATATACATAAGAGATATCAAGACAACAAGAGGACTCACAAAGAGTTAAAGGTGGGAGATCATGTGTATCTCAAAGTGAATCCCAAAAGAAACTCCCTGAGAATGGGGACTTGTGATAAGTTAGAACCCTGATATTGTGGATCGTTTGAGGTCCTGGAAAGAGTGGGACCAGTAGCATACAAAATTTCTTACCACCTAGTATTAGAGCTCAGAATGTGTTCCATGTATCTTTGTTAAAGAAATATGTTCATGACTCTAATTATGTTATTGTTGGACTGTGATATAGGTGGAACTAGAGGGAGAATTCCATCCTGAACCTCAACGCATCGTGGATAGGGAAACAATGCTCTGGAACCAAGCCATCATGTAGGTCAAGGTGCAATGGAATCACTTTAGATAAGATGAGGCTACCTAGGAGGTGGAGGCTTCCATGATATTGTCATACCCATTTTTGTTTTTAGTACAATTGTATATATATGGTGTTGTAAACACCCAAGACTGTGTTTCTTTAAGGGGGAGGGTAATGTAACACCATGTTTTCCTCCATGACTATAATTATGCTAAGACTACATATAATGTAATTATGAATCATGTAATTATCTTTTGATTAATGAAAAACATCAGACAATTGACTGAGAAGGAAAAGTTTTGAGTACTAGCCATGATATCACATGTTGGGAAATTGATGAAGTGGATCGATGTGGTAGAGGTGAGGTGTTTCAATGAAGAAAATAGAAAGCTTGGTTATCAAGCCAACATATACTTGTAATATATAAATACACACATTCCAACATACTTGAACCTGCATGGAGCCATGTAACCAATTATGGTATGTAGGACTGGTGGTTGAAAGTAGTTATAACTACTGACAAACCTGATCTCTTGTAGAGACAAGGGTAAACTGAAAAACCTGATAGAATTACATCCCTTGGATTTCCCCTTCAAAATTAGGATCCCTGATTGGAGGTCGTGTCTGACAGAGGCCACAAGAATCCCAAGAATTGGGCAAAGGTAGAAAAACATCACCGAGGGGCATACAAAAGGGAGAGTGTGAGGGGAAACATACATATGCGTAGAAGAGAAGGAAAAAGATAATAGTAGACAACTAATACATGTAGAGAAGGAGAATATCTCACAATAGCAATTGGGAAGAGGCGAACTTAGTCAACCCGAGGAGAATAATTGGAGAAGGAGAAAGTGAGGAGAAGACTCACGGACAAAGGGTGCGATGAAAAGAGGTGTTCACTTGCACATATTTGAAGAATAGAAGAAATTGGAAAGTTGTTCTTGAAGAAAATAGAAATCTTGTCCGAAATATTTTTTATCACCCTAGAACAGAGAAGACCCAAATCCAGAATGGAGCAACACAGGGATGCAACTTAGTACCTGATGGAAAGAAACCAAAATTACTATGGGATGTCATTGAGGGACTGTATAATAGATAAGGGAATCCTTGTTAAGAGGAAATATAGTAGGGAGGGTACTTGATAAACCTGTGAAAGTCCTGAGATTAATGCGAAGATGACAACTTTTGTTGTATCCAGTGGTGGAAGGAGAGTAACCTTCCTGGATCATTCTAAGTCTGAGAACCAACTAAATCATTCCCCTTGTGATATCAAGGCTTGGAATCCCCAATTTAATTAATGTTTATGTAGATATAATGTGTGGCTACGACCAAGCGATGTAATACATGAATTGTATTTCTGAATGTTAAGAATAAAATGTGATGCCAACTATTAAGGGGACATGGACAGAGATGGGGGGTGAATTAATCGACAAGAGGGGGGAGAGTCTAGGATAATGGTTAAGAGGGGGTCCAAGGGGGAATTACCCATGTATATTAATTCAACCCATTTTCCTAAAATTGATATTTGTATATGAACCTTCTAATTTCTGATCAAGCGTTCCCAACGCCAATCATTGAATACATGTAAGGGGGAGGGTATGAGTAGTCACATCCCATAGTTATTGGGCACATCGAGGTTCTATACAATCATCTTGGGGAAGTGTGTGACTCAAGCAAGCAAGCCAAAGGAGATAAATTTGTATGGGTTGAGACAACAATTTTTACACATTGAGTTTTTGTGCATGAGGATCAAGGAGAGAGCTTGGAGCTGGTGCATTCCTTAGGTTGTGCAGGTCAAGAGGAAGAGAGCTGATGGAAAATCGGGACAATTGTAGGAATATATCAATGGGTTATGAGTTTTATGAGTTGTGAGTGGGCTGTGAGAGACCACCCTCTTTTGTGGATTACTAGCGTCAACGTGGAGGTGATTTGTTGTTGAGATTTGGAACAACAAGTCTATGGTTGGGTGGAACGTTCATCCCAAGTAGTTGGTTGCACAACAAATTTAAAAGATAAGTGTTTTAGCTTGTTAACATGTTATTTTTATGTGTATAAATGTTGTGCATGAAATATGTGTCTCTGAGAATGATTTATATGTTGTTGTAATGAAGTTTATTAGCTGCATTCATGTCTATTTAGCCTTCTATATATACATGTAATCAGTTAGTTGTAAAAGAATTAAAATAGTTAACATAAACTTCATTTTTAAGAGTTTTCCGCACTGTAATGTCCCTTGGTTAGGTTGGGGGACGTTACATTACGGTATCAGATTTAGGGGAAAAGTGAATTTAGAGAGAAATCCCCAAATCCATGGGCAAAATTCGAGTTTGAATGACTCTAGACTGTTTAAGAAGGTTAATGGAGTAGAGCGGTAAGTTGTAGTGCTGAATTCGACTTGGAATGGTCGAAATTCGAGTTTTAATGGTCTCCTATAGAGTTGTAGGCAATTTGGTGAATTGACGACCGAGATCTCTTTTGATCTTGAGATTGACGACTGAGATTCGTCATGAAAAGTTAAAAAAAATCATAAAGTATCGGTTGTTTGAAGGGTGATTAAATCAACGATTGTGATCAATTTTCGACAGTTTGTGAAATGGATTAGATCAACGACTTAGATTCGTCGAGGTTTTTGGTCTAAAATTTATAATTGTGGAATTTACCAAGAGAAATCGTCGACGTAGATCAACAATGATCGATGGTCAAGTCGACTGAAATGGCAAAGAGTTTTGTTCGGCTAGAAGACATCTCTGACTATCGATGGCTGACAATCGATGTCGGTCGAATCCAGTGAAGTATTTTCAATCACCAACAAAATTCGTCGATGGACGATGGACTGATGGTCAAGCGCCGAAAAAATGTGGCGAAGTCTTTCAAATCAAGCAAGAGAAGTCACCGGTGACCGATGTGTCAATTTTTGGGCGTTGGTTGATTCAGCGAGGTGTTCAGATTGTCCAAGAGAATCAATCGAGGGTTGATGGGGGGAAGGAGGGTGATGAGGTGTTATGCTATGTCAAAATCCATGTGTCATGCCATGTCACCCAAGTTGATACATCAGTATGACATGTCATGCCACGCCAGCCAACAAAAGTGGTCGATGGCCAATGGTTAGGTCAGCCAATTTGTGGAAGTGTTTTCGATAATCGTCAGGAATCACCGATGGGCTAATGGCTGGAAATCGATCAAATCAGTGAGGATTTCCATTCACCAACAAAAATCATCGATGACCGACGGTTGAATCAACCGATTTAGAGTTGTGTACAAATCAATTGTCGAGGTAATGGGTCGATGACCGACGATTGTGTCAGTAGCTCGGGGAAAGTGTGGTGTACGCCCAAGGAAGAACGTCGATCGCCGATGGCCGATATAACGCGGATAAATGGATCATATTACACGATATTTGAGGTCAAAAGTTTAGATTTAAAGGGATGTTACAGTAGTAAAATAATCAGTTTTATGCGATTTTTTTGTGGTTTTTGAAGGTCATTAACTTGTGGGGCATTTTTGAGGCCCTAAACGACATTTTTAGAAAATAAAAATTTACAATAAGATATATTGTACCAACTCTATCTCTACAAATCAAATACAATAACTTGAAGAGAGCTATCCAATGAGCTAAATGGTTCGTAAAACGAAGCTTGTATGAGAAAGTTACAGCCAGAACAATAAGGGTAAAAGTTTGGCACCAAAGTTACTTCTAGAGGGCATAACTCCATGCTCAGAAGTCCGTTTGGGACATAGGAGAAGTTGATGGAAATCTTGTGACCCATAATAGCTATGGGTGGAGTCAAATATATATTATGGGTACCTGAAAATGCATAAGGAGAAAAATAAGACACCTGTAGAATGCATGGATAATTTGGGTAAAATAACCTAAACTTCTTCGAACCATAACTTTCAGCTTGGAGCTCAGATTTGAGAAAAAAATAGTCGATGGAAAGGTATTGAGGGGTAGAAGACATATATTAACCCAAAATTTTGAATTGGGCAATGAATTGTATCAAAAATTAATAAATAGATTTATGTAGCAATAAAAGAGTGGAAAATGCAACATGTAAATGTTATAACTTTTCGCTTGGAACTCAGATTGAGGAATGAGTACAACCGTTGGAAAGAAATTTTAGAGAGGAATGCATCTAAGGAATCATAATGTTAATTGGTGTAATGTGTGCTTATTAAATTGATGAAGAAACAACCTATATACTAATGGATGAAATGATTTATGCTATGCATGTTTCTAATAATAATTAGTACATGCACATTTCTTGCAGAATTAGAGGTATAGAAAAAAAAACTTTGGTTGTTATATAAGGACTAGAGTCATGGAAGATGCTTAGGGATCTTACAACCATGAGGAAGAGATCATAGGTCTGCATGTCATCATGGGAAATTCTAAGACATTGTCAAATGGAAGAAGGGATAGGCAGAAGCTTGTCACTATGAGAAGCTTGCATAAGGAAGTGCAGAGCTATAGAGATTAAAATGAAAGGATTATGAAGGCTCAGGAAGAGATACTTCAAATCTTGAATATTTTGCATAAGAAAGTTAACAAAGACACTAGCACCAAACAATAATCTAGTGCTATACAAGTATCAACATCTAGATCCCATAGAAAAAGGGATGATCATGGAAATCATAGACAATAAAGAAGCATGAACATGCGCCATCATTCTCCAAGGAAATCCACTAGAAGAACTCGTGCAAGTTCAAATCCAGGGAGAAAACCAAACGTGTCTCATGTTAGGAGATAAAGGAGAAGGCTCTAGGTAGACATCTTAGAAGTTGAGCTCAGGAAGATTAAGCCACCAACTTTCAATGGTGAGCACAAAAAAGGAGAAGAGGTTGAGGCATGGCTATTGGAAATGAAGAAATATTTCCATTTGCATGATTACCCCTCACGGGTAGAAGCTAGAATTGTCACCTACCACTTGCAAGGAAAGGAAACCATGTGGTGGGATCAACTTAAGCAAGCCAAGAACCATGACAAGAAGAGGATCTCATGGAGGCGGTTCAAAGGATATTTCCAAGAGAAATATTTGTTTGAGAATTACTATGAAAGAAAGATGAAGGAATTCTTTGAACTTAAGTTGGGAACCATGACAAAGGAGGAATATGAGAAGTGGTTCTTTGAATTGTTGAAGTACGTTGACTTCATCAAGGATGAGAAGGTCAAAATCCAAAGGTTTCTAAGTGGGTTACCTTCCTTCTATAGTCACAAGATACAATATGATAACCCCAAGACTTTGGAGGAGACCATAAGGCGAGCAAGGCATCTTTATGAACAGAGCAAAGGAAGGCCAGTGTTCCAAAAGGMTTGGAATGACAAGATGAAAGGGRAAAAGGATCAAAGGAAGAAAGGTTTTAAGCCACCATTTTTCAAGAACAACACYCAATCAAATCAACAAGGTTAGTAAGCCCAAAATGAGCACAAGACTRTTGATTCATTTGGAAAGAGGCCAAATCAACAACCTGTTCAATGTTGGGGATGTGAGGGAAATCACTTATATAGGGACTGACCTCACAAAGGGGAAAGAATGAGGATTGTCCACAACATTAAAGAGATTGAAACAATGGAAGACATGAGAGGAAACATGCCAAKGATTTATGCAACCTTGGACAACAAGCAAAMAAAATATCAATCCCCCATGATCGAAGAGGAAGGTGAGATTGATAACCAACCCATAACAATTTTGATTKATTMTGGAGCTATCCATAGTTACACAAATGCTAACATTGTTGAAGGATTTCACTTGYAAAGGAGTAATCATGAGAAATCTTRGTTAGTTCAATTAGCCACAAGAGCTAAGAGAAAGATCAATGAGTTGGTTAAAGATTGTCAAATAGACATGAATGGACTCAACATAAAGGTGGATGTAAACATCATACCATTGAGTTCATATCATTGTCTAATTGAAATGGATTGGTTGGAAAAACAACATGTTGTCCTAGACGGTTACAACAAGACAACACATTTCTTGATGAAGAAGGGAAACAAGGAAAGATTCAAGGCATTCCAAGAGTTGTAGCTGTTAGAGAGATTTCAACTATGCAGTTGAAGAAGAGTTTTAGGAAGGGATGTCAGATTTTTGTATCCCATATGGAATAGGAAACCAAAGACAAAGTGACAAGCATTGAATATCACCATCCGGTATTGAGGGATTTTGAAGATGTTTTTAGAGAAATCCCATGACTACCGCAAAAGAGAGACATTGATTTCTCTATTGATTTGATGCCATGAGCTGCCCTAGTGTCCAAGACACCATACAACATGGGCACACCAGAATTGAAAGAGTTGTAGATGCAACTTGAAGAGATTTTAAATAAGGGGTATATACACCCAAGTGTTTCACCTTGGGGAGCCCCGATTCTTTTTGTGAAGAATAATAATGGAAGCTTAAGGCCGTGTATTGATTTTAGACAACTTAATAAGGTCACCATAAAGAATAGATATCCTTTTCCAAGAATTGATGATTTGTTTGATCAGCTGAAAGGCGCAAGAATATTTTCCAAGATTGGCTTGAGATCAAGCTATCATCAAGTGAGGATTAATGAAGGAGACATCATCAAAACAACATTCAAGACAAGATACATGTATTATGAATTCATGGTAGTGTCATTTGGACTATCAAATGCCCCAACTTTTTTTATGTGCTTGATGAATGGAGTGTTCCGTAAGTACCTGTATAAGTTTGTGATTGTGTTCCTAGATGATATACTTGTCTACTCTAAGTCAGAAGAGGAACATGAGCAACATTTATGAATGTTGTTGCAAGTTTTAAGAGAACATAAATTGTATGCTAAGCTAAGTAAGTGCATATTTTACCAAAAGAAGATACACTACTTGGGGCATATCATTTCAACAGATGGGATAACAATGGATACTGAAAAGATAGAGGCCATTAGAGGATGGCCAGTGCCAAAGAATGTGACAGAGGTTAGATCATTCATGGGTCTTTTCAGTTATTACTGGAGATTCATAAAATGATTCTGAAAGATTGCAAGTCCAATCACTTCTTTGCAAAATAAGGGAGTGAAGTTCGAATAGACTTCCAAGTGTGAAGAAAGATTTCAATAGTTGAAGGAAATATTGACAAGTGCGCCAATATTGAAGATTGCAAATCTGGAAGAAGATTTTTTTATGTGAACCGATGCATGCAAGGAAGGGCTCGATGGATTTCTTAGTCAAAAGGATAATGTGGTATGTTATGAGTCCAGAAAAATAAAAGAGAATGAAAGGAATTATTCTACCCATGATCTAGAGTTAACAATAATTGTACATGCATTAAAAACGTGGAGGCATTACCTTATGGGTAAGAAATTTGAGCTAAGGACAGACCACTATGGTCTCAAGCATTTGTTTGTACAACCAACATTAAATGCCATACAAACTAGATGGATGGAATTTTTGAGTGAATATGAATTTGAAATTAAGCATATAAAAGGAAAGGAAAATCAAGTGGTCAATGCACTCAAAAGGAAAGCTCATGAAGTGCATGTTGCAACCATTAGCATGTACAAGACTGATATGAAAGATCAAATTATTGTAAGAGAAAATTTTGATCAACATTATCTAAAAGTAAAAGAGATATTACAACAAGGTAATTTTCAACCTAGATTTAATTCTTATGAGCTGAAAGAAGATGAATTTTTCATGTACAAGGACAAAGTATATGTGTCGAATTCCAGTGAGATGAAAAATGCATTTCTGAAGGAAATGCATAATGTGTCGTATGTCAGACACCCATGATATCAAAAGACAATTGCAGCTATGAGAAGCCAATACTTTTGTACATGAATGAAAAATGAAGTGGATAATTACATAGGTAGATGACTAGAATGCCAAAAGGTAAAGACAAAACATAGATATCTAGCAGGTTTGCTACAACAAATACCCATTCCAGAAAGGAAATGGGAAGTTGTTACAGTGGATTTTATTACTGAGTTTCCCAGAATAATGAAGCAACATGATTCTATCATGGTGGTGGTGGATAAATTGACTAAGGCAACACATTTTATTCCAGTAAAGACTACACACAAGGCAACAAATATTGCATAAATATATATGAAAGAAGTAGTTAGGCTACATGTTGTGCCTAAGGCAATAGTTTCAGATAGGGACCCAAAGTTTACTTACAATTTTTGGAAATGTTTTTTCAAAGGATTTGGAACAAATTTAAATCTAGTACGACATATCATCTAGAGTCAGATGTGAAAACAAAGAGGACCAACAGGATAATTGATCCGAATTATTTTTGAGAACGAAATGAAAGCATAGATATTACAATGAAATATACATAAATATTTCCAGAAATAGAGACATATAGTAATACATGATTTCTATTAATGAAAGAAATGTACAAAGACTGTAAAAATACAGAGTGAAAGACTCGCTAGAATGGTGGCAACTTATCTCTGAGAAGAGATGTGATGACTACTCACATTCAAAAGAAGATGATTGTTACAATGAGCCTCCAAAGGCCTTTTTAACTTAAGAAAAATCTAAAACCCTAACCCCGGAAGATGAAAAGCCAAAAGGTTTGTGGGCCTCGATGGGAATAGTTGATATGTCAACTACCCAGGGGCATAACTTTTGCATATGATCTATGTTTTGGGCGCTTAATACACTGTTGGAAAGGTCTAACCGAGAATAATGATTTTTGACTGGCCTAGGATAGTTTCTTCAACAATCAATTGGGCTCCAAATACCCCAAAAAATGTCATTTAGGGCCTCAAAATAGCCCCAGAAGTTTGGGACCCGAAAAACTGCCAAGCTGGAAAACTCTGTTCTGAGCCAGTGGAATAGGTGGGTGGCCACCGATATCCATCTGTATCAATCCTCCCTCCTTAGGAAGCAATGGTATCCATTTCGTTGAGTTTCCGACGAAGAGGGGGAAGCGTTTGTTGAAATTGAACCTTGGTGAGTTGCTTGTCTTGCTGGAGAAGTTGCGATGCTTCGCTTGTGGAAGGTTGTCGAGAACCTAATGTTTGAAGGGTTGGACCTTTTTAACCAGTCTGGATACATGAGATGACTGTGTGAAGAAATAATCGTTGGACTTTTCTTCAATCTTGCCGATATTCTTCTGTTGGATAGAAGGTGCCTGTATCGAGGCTACAGTGGTTGCAGTGTCCATCTGTGCACCTTTTGAATAGATTGTGAAGAAGATGAATTTTGTAGTATGAGATAATACTTTGCCACACTGTTTAGGTGGGACAATATCTGGAACTACCTCTGGTATCCTGTAGAGATGACCCCCCAGAGTAACAATGACACTACGGGGTCGAGACTCGTATATAGCATGACGCTTCCACATATATGGCTGGCCCAAGAGAACATCACATACATCCAGCGGGGAAACATCACATAATACCTCATCATTGAAGGGTTGGATGTCGTATGACAATCAACGCTATTGGCTGACATGGAGGTCTCGTACCTGGTGAAGCCACTGGTTGTTGTATGGTTGTGGGTGTGGTGTTGTCGATAACTCCAATTGTTTGACGAACTTTGTCGAGATGAGGTTCTTTTGGCTTTCGCTATCAACAATGAAATGAAACGGGGTCCCCTTCACCCACATCTATGAATGAAAAAGGTGCTCCCCCTCTTCAGGATCTGCTAGTTCTTCTGGTTGAATTGATGCGGTCGTGACAATAAAAGTGGGGTCTGCGTTGATGATCTGTCTTCTACCAGTATTTTCTGAATGATATTCTGAATTGAGGTTTGACTCCTTGTCTTTGATCTCGACCACCAATGGTTGTTTTGAGCGACATTCATCAATGTTGTGCTAGGGGATTTTGTGGAAATCACACCATTTTCCATTGTCCTTCGCCTTTCTGTTACCCTTATTTTCCTGTGGATTGGACTGGTTTTTTGAAGGCTAGTTGTTAGGGTCGTCTTTACCATTTTTTGGTTGTTGCGTATTTGCAGACCTCAATTGTCGCTTGTTCGAGTGCTTAAATTTCTGCTCGATTTTAACAACATATTGATAAGCAACACCCAATGATGAGATGTCAAGAAAATCCATTTCAATTTGGATGTATCTGTGTAGAGCCCCACGATATTTCAGAACCAAATGTCACTCAAAATATTTGATACCCAGCTTGGTGCGCAAGTTAAGGAAGGTATTGGTGAACTCCGACATTGCTTGGCCCCTCTCTTGACACAGCATGGTCCATCTCATGTACTGGTCATCATAGTTACCGACAAGGTAATATTGTTCCTTGACCACATCCACAAAAAATTCCAAGTGGGCTCGGCCCCATATATTCCAAACTCCTCTGTTGAACTTTGCTCCCAGTAAATTTCCCACCAATGCTTGACATGGGGGAGATCCTTAAGGAGTAAGGAGGTGATCTTTTCCCTGTCGAAAAAATTATGAACAGAGAAATAACCTTCTAGCAGATTTAACCATTTTTCTAGGGCATCTGCATCTATATGTCCTTCAAATATGAGAGTATAAAAATTAACTTGTACCTTGAAAGGTGAGGTGCCTCCAAAGTGACCACTTGATGAAGATGCAATGGTTGTTATCGACAGACGTTGAAGGATGTGGGAAAAATTCCTCATCATTTCATCCCTCTGTCGCGTGAGATCTTGCTCAAGCAACAAATTAATAGAATCGTTTGCTCTATCGTTTTTATTTTCTTCCACCATGGAGGGTTTCTTAGGTGTGCGAGAATGATTTTCCTCAAGAGAGACAAGATCGAGACCCAACTTACTATACTCGGACCTCGTCGGGGACATGCACTGAAAAAAAAACGATCAAGAGCAGCTTGCTATGATACCATTGATCCAGATTATTTTTTAGAACGAAATGAAAGCCGAGATATTACAATGAAATACACATAAATATTTCCAGAAACAAATAAATTCAGTAATACATGATTTCTATTAATGAAATAAATGCACAAAGATTGTAAAAATATAGAGTGAAAGTCTCACTAGAATGGTGGCAACTTATCTCTAAGAAGAGATGTGACAGCTACTCACATTCACAAGAAGATGATTGTTACAATGAGGCTCCAAAGGCCTTTTTAACATAAGGGAAATTCAAAAGCCTAACCCCGAAAGATGAATATCCAAAAGGTTTGCAGGCCCCGATGGGGGTAGTTGATACGTCAACTTCCCAGGGGCGTAACTTTTTCATACTATCTTCATTTAGGGCGATTGATACATCGTTGGAAGGTATAACCAAGAAGAAAAATTTTCAATTGGCCCAGGCTAGTGCCTTTGGTAGTATCCTAGGCCCCAAATATCCAAACAAACGTCGTTTAGGGCTTCAAAACAACCCCATAAGTTTGGGACCCGAAAAACTGCAGAAAAAACGCACAAGGTGGAAAACTTTGTTTTGAGCCAATGGAATAGGCAGGTGGCCATCGATATCCATCTAGATCAATAATTGAGGACATGCTCAAAATGTATGTGATGGATCAACCATCAAAGTGAGAAGTTTTTATTCATTTAGTGGAATTTGCATACAATAATGGGTATCAAGCCTCATTGAAAATGAGTCCATTTGAAGTATTGTATGGTAGAAAATGTAACACACCAGTGAGTTGGGATAATCCAGTAGACAAAGTAGTTGTGTGGCAAGATTTGTAAAAGGAAATAGAAGAACAAACGAAAAAGATAAAGAAAAATTTAAAGGCTACCCAGGATAGGCAGAAAATTTATGCAGACAAGAATATAGTATTTAGAGATTTTAAAGTGGGTGACCATGTGTTTTTAAAAGTGAAGGAAAAGTGAAGTTCGCTAAGATTAGGAAGTTTCCCAAAGTTGGCAGTGAGATATTGTGGGCCTTTTGAAATCTTGAAAAGATAGGATTAGTTGCATACATTCTAGCATTGTTTGCATCCATGAGAGTGCGTAATGTATTTCATGTATCATTATTAAAGAAATGTGTGTCTGACCTAATCACATAATTGATTGGAATGTGATCCAGGTGGAGCACGGAGGGGATTTCTGAGTGGAACTAGTACGTCTCCTAGAACGGAAAGTCAAAGTGCTCAGGAACAAGGCCATAGGAATGGTAAAGGTCCAATGCACCTACTACGGTCCCGAATATGATACATGTGGGAATGAAGAAAACATACATGCATAATACCCGCAATTTTTTGACAATTTTGAAGAAAATGGAATGCAAGACTCCATTTTGAGAAACTAGAGTTTTGGAACCACATATAAGATTCCTAGCCAATAACGTTGGGGTCCTTGATAAATGAATGGTGCATTCCTTGGGTTGGCTAGTTGATAGGAACAAGATATTATAGTTGGAACTGTTGTTGGAGTTGTGAATTTGCAAAAATTTATTTTTTAAGTATTGTGGTGTAAGTTTGCATATATGTATATCGACATAGTGTGCATCGAGGACGATGTACAATTGTAGGGGAGGGGGAATGTAACATCCCTACTATAATCCCAAATTTAATTAATGCTTATGTAGATATAATGTGTGGCTACGACCAAGCGATGTAATATGTGAATTGTATTTCTGAATGTTAGTAATAATATGTGATGTCAGTTGCTAAGGGGACATGGAAAGAGATGGGGGATGAATTAATCCACAAGAGGGGGGAGAGTCTAGGATAATGGTTAAGTGGGGGTCTAAGGGGGAATTACCCATGTATATTAATTCCACCAATTTTCCTAAAATTTCTATTTGTATATGAACCTTCTAATTTCCGATTGAGTGTTCCCAAAGCCAATTATTGAATACATGTAAGAGTGTGGGTGTGATTAGTCACATCCCATAGTTATTGGGCACATGGGGGTTGAGTACAACCATCTTGGGGAAGTGCATGAGTCAAGAAAGCAAGCCAAAGGAGAGGAATTTGTATGGGTTGGGACAACAATTTTTACAGATTGAGTTTTTGTGCATGAGGAGCAAGGAGAGAGAAAGGAAGAAATCTTAGAGTTGGTACATTCCTTGGGTTGGGTAGGTCAAGAGGAAGAGAGCTAGTGGAAAATCGAGATAGTTGTAGCTAGGGAAGATATCAGTGGGTGATGAGTTTTATGAGATGTGAGTGGACTCTGAGAAACCACCCTCTTTTGTGGATTACTAGCCTCAACTCAGGGATGATTTGTTGTTGAGATTTGGAACAACAAGTCTATGGTTGGGTGGAACGTTCATCCCAAGCAGTTGGTTGTACAACAAATTTAAAAGGTAATTGTTTTATGTTGTTAACATGTTATTTTTATGTGTATAAATGGTGTGCATGAACTCTGCGTATTTGAGAATGATTTATATGTTGATGTAATGAAGTTTATTAGTTGCATTCATGTCTATTTAGCCTATTGTAGATGCATGTAATTAAATGGTAATAGACAATAGTTATTTTTGGCTGTAATTCGTAGATGGAAGCTACATGAAATCATTTAGCTGTAAAATAATTAAAATAGTTAAAATACATTTCATTTTTAAGAGTTTTTTTCACCATAATGTCCCTCAATTGGGTTGGGGGACGTTACAAATGGGAGTGGCATGATGTAGAAAGGTACTCTGCAACATAGCCTAAGGTTGGGAGGAAAGGCATCCTTTCTCAGCTAGTTGGTTGTTGACATTCACTGAACAAATAAGTGTTTTTAACTCTTAGATGCTTGATGTAAATATGTTATTTCATGGTTTAAATAGGAAATATGAATGTGTGTAAGGAATGAATGAATTCATGAGTAAAATGGAGTATTTATGTTGTTTCCATTGGATAACCCATTAGACTTATGAATCCATGAGAGCAATGTGACGACA
>WSFP011473071.1:0-17412 GCA_009831015.1 Picea engelmannii
CCCAATGCAATGATGCTAGTATACTCTTGATGAGAATAGAATATTCCTCAAGAGAATAGTGGCAGCATAACTTTACTATTGAATTCCTTGAAAAATGAAGTGCATCCATGGCCTTTTTATAGCATTTCTTTGAGGTATTGTCCAACCAGTTTGTAGTGTGTGAAGAGGCTAATTAGGGAATTTCTAGGTCTTTGACCATCTACCCAGTTAAATCCAGTCCATATTTGAGTGTCAAATCAACTTGGAAGCTAAACCAGAAGTGGGTGGGAGGCCGACCACTCTCATAAATGCGCCATTTCTTAGGTGCGCGGATTTTTGCGACAACAGTCGTGCATCGAGTACATGTGTGCGATTCCTGCATTTCTGTGTTGACATGTGCGCACGCGCCCTACGTATTCATAGCGCCTTTTAATTTTTCCACTGGTTGTATTGTTTTTGACCCTTTGGAAATGCTTTTGTGATAATTTTGGTCCATGGGTGACCTCATAACTGTTTGGCGATGTTGAATTCTTGTAACCATTTGTGGACAAAATTTTAGTGATAACAACTATTATAAAAATTTCAATTTTTCTAAAACCATAGTTATTTTGGGTTTTTAAAAATCATTTTGGAGGCATCATTAATACCCCAGTGTGCAGTTTTATCATTATTGGCAGGTTTCAAAGCAGGTTTGTGCAATTTTTATCTTGTCACATTAATGAGCATAGTCTTCATTCGTTCTCGCGCTCGGAAAAAACATGAGAACGCACTAAGTAAACTTTTATCTCTTTTTCAGACTCTCATGGATACACGAAAAAGGAACCCCCTGGATTCGTTTTTAAGCTCTTTTCAGACTCTCTAAACATGAAAAGATTGTCGAGTGATCTTGCTTCCTTTCCCACTCGTTAAAAGGTTTAAAAGGGAATATTTCGAGTGATAATTTATGTCTTTTTCAGCCTCACGAGACTAACATTACAAAAAAATACAAAACTGGAGTTGCCTTTAAGTTATTTTCAAACTCTCTAAACATGAAAAATCATTGATTTTACCTTCTCTAAAATAGTTAAAAATATATACATTGAAGGGCCCATACGGGACCAAATCCTTACTTCTTATAGTTCATTAAACAAAGGAAGGGGGACTTACCGAAGGTGAGCTATATCGAGCATGTGTTTCCCTCCTCAAGCTCGTTAAATCAAAAAGAGATACTTGTCTATCTAGATGGGGGGGAAATCTAAAGGAAGCAAGCCAAGCAATTTTTGAAAACATCACCAGTCACTCTTACAGTCACCCTTGAACACAACACTTTGTCTTTGCATACATTTTAATCTGTTGAACCTATGCATTGAACCAATCCTCTGAGTTTCTTTACTCCTGTGGGTCACCCAAAGAAAGTCACAATATCCACTGCATTATCATGTTTTGGTTCATGTCGTGTTTCTACTGTTGTGCCTCCATGTTCGAGGGAAGTATCTTCCTCGAGAGTCAACCATCATAAATTTTTTGTTTCAATACCCATGTCAGTCCATGTTCTTTTGATCCACCAATTTACATCTCTGTGTTAGTTTTGTGTCGTTGATCGGGGATACATCAAGGCCCTCCTTCAACGAGTATGTTCCTGTGGAATTTAGCACATTATCTGGAAATTAGTATTAGAAGCTAGTTAGTACCTTGATACCTCCATGTGGTAGGCATCCTCGCATCCGACAGTCAATTTACATAATTGACCTCTAATCAGATGATTCCACAGATGTTTGACTTCAGCTCATCTATTCACATTCGCTGGAATGTACTAGGGTACCTTGGGAATCATTGACATTAATGGTGATTTCCCTCACACTTGTTAATAGTTTATATCATTGACCGGTAATCAAGTGGTTTCTGCCATGTTCGACATCAGGACATCTATTCCCATGGTTAGACTCGTACTGCATCGGGATCCATAAGAAGACCCTAGGTTGAGTGATCACTCTGATATTTACTTTACCTAGGTTGTGACAGAGTTTCTCTTGAATATTGACACATATACTGTCACATAGATCCACTTTGTATTGGTCCATGGCTATGTCTTGTCATCTCATAGATCCACTATGTATTTTTCATGGCTACGATTAGTTCATGTCATGGGAGTATATATCCACATTATATCTTTGGTGGCTATACCTTTTTGTTAATACAATTATGGATATGCAATGTATCTTATGGTGGCCATACCTTGCAATTCTTTATCACCCAAGCATAGGTATGCCTGCCTTGGGTTTGAAACATATCATAATATTTGTTTGATGGTTGTGTGGAGCTTCTACCAGGTTCTCTGAGTCCATACCCTTGCTAGAAAAAGTTTACAAAGTACTTCAGTCATTAGTTTCCGTATTCTAACTTCGCACTTTGGGGGGTAATATGTTACACATCAAAATTACTCATTTAAATGATGACTTATTGTCGTCATTACAAGTGTCACATTTTAGCCATAAGTGTCGCAAGTGTCGCAGACATCATACAGTCATCTTGCCTATGTCGTGTCTTGAATGACATCACAAGGAACAATTGAAGACACCCTCAAAGACTATTTAAAGAAGGAGACATCATTTGACAAAGACTAGAAAGCCTTTGCCTTGAGAAAGACCACTTAAAAATGAATTTTGAAGGGAAAATCTCCCCTACCCACTAGAAGGAAGTGATAGTGGTCCTTGCCCTCCTTTAGGGGAGTGTTATAGCACTTTGTGCACCATTCTAGGTGAGTTTTATGCTATTGAGAAAATCAGGGGAACATCCCCCTTATCTCCGAAGTTATTTTGATTCGAATCTGAGGTCAAGGATGGATCTTAGAGAGGATCCACAACTAATGGAGAAAGATCCTCAACCTATCCCAATAATATCTAAGGTGGTTAGGCCTCTCCAAGCCTATATAAGGAGTCCTCCTCATGGTGAATGGGGGAGACATTAAAGGCATCAAACTTATGATCTCATAAGGGAGATAATCAGTGAAGCATATTCATTTTGTTTGTGGATTATTTGAGCAAGGGGTTGGACAAGGAGAGATGGAACAGGCTTTTGCAACTTCATCAAAGGTCTGTAAGTATCTCTATTGAGTTCTCATTAATACATGTTCTTGGCATGTTTCCTTCAAGATTGTGTATACCTACATGAACTGTATTTAATGGGTAGATCTAGTTTCAAACTAATCGTAGTAGAATAGGAAGCACACATTGTCTTTTATTGGATTGCAAGACTTGTTGAAGAGCTTGAGGATCAGAGATCAACTTGGACTAGGTGAGGACAAACATTGTAAAAGGGTACGTCTTCTTCCTCTTCTCTATAGATTAGCTTAGCTAGGTTTAAAGGGATGTCAGTAACCAAAGTTATCACCTTTCTATCTTGATCTTAGATATTTAGGGTCCAAGAGGGAATCCACCTGTCCGCAGGGGGATTTTCCTGTAACACTAGCACCTTCGCCTCTAGTGGGAATACCTCCTTTAGCTAAACAAATCAACATATACTCCAAGAAATATTTTTCTTACTAGTACCAACTACTTCTCATGGAAATCCCATATGGAGGAAGTAGTAAGAAGTAAAGGATTGAACTATATTACCTTGGGAAACTTGAGCAATCCTCCACTGGTTCCGAAAATGAATCCAAATGGGATAATAAAAATGATGGAGCATGTGGATTAATCAAAATGTCCATCTCTGTTGATTTAAGGTTTCACCTTCAAGGAATTGATGACCAAACTGAACCTTGGGATAATTTGGAAGTCGTATTTGGTAAGCACAATGTGATTCAAGAACATTAGATTTAAAATTAGTTAATGGAATTAAATCCCAATGATTTCCCTTTCATTGAAGATTATTTATCTCATTTCAAAACACTTATATTTTTACTTAAAGAATATCAAATAAATGTGAAGGATGACTAATGCATAGATGTTATTCTTTCTAAGATAGGTAGTTCATATTTTTTCTTTGTATCTATTTTTTATGCCACTATATAAGCTATAGGGCGTTCTTATCAAGATCCCACTCCTAAGTTTTTTTGTGATTCTCTAATTAGAGAGCAAGACAAGTTGTTTCATTTTGGAGTGATCAACACTGTAGGTATATCTTACAAAGCCCTAGTGGCCCAAAAAAAATAAAAAAACCAAGAATTAAAAGAAACAACATCCTCACAACAACAAGAATAATAAGGGTCCCAAACCCTCTTAGCAAACTTCTACTCCCAATAGTGACAAAGGACCAAAATAAAAAAGTAAGAAGACTAAAACCATTGCAATTTTTATGGGCAAGATGGCCATCTGGAGTCTAAATTGTTTAAAAAGATGGAGGCCTTAGAAGAAACAATGAAGAAACAAAACATCAATCTTGATATTCTTCTTCTAACTCTTTTCTCATGGACATGCACTTTCTTCTTCTAGTTAATTTGAGTGGCTTATTAATTCTGGAGCTTCTTATCATGTGGCTAATGATACATCCATTTTTTAGATCTAAATAAATGTAACACCAAACAAATATTTGTTTGTGATGATAGATCTCTTAGTGTTGTAGAGTCTAAAACAATGTAGGTAGATAATGGTCATTTTATTGATGTATTGTGTTCTCCAATTCTTTCTTGCAACCTTTTATCAGTATATTAGACAACTCATTTAGGTGAAGGTAAAACAATAGATTTTTCACCTCACTAAGTTGTAATCAAGGATTTTTAGTATATCCTAAGCATGACATAGCCATTAGAATTGTTGATGATATTACTAGGCTGTACAAATTTGACAACTTTGGGTCATCATATTTTCCATCATTTTTTATTGCTCATAGAAATGACTTGAGAGAACTTTAGCATGATAAATTTAGTCATAAAAACTATCATGCATTCAAGGAACTATGTAATAGAAATATGGTGACAAGTCTTGTTCTTGTTTCTTGCAGGGATATTGCTTGTGTCGGTTTTGTTCTTAACAAAATCATCGAGACAGTTTCTAAAAGCGTGCCTCTTGGCTTTCCTCGACCCCTTTATAGCTTGTTCATAGTGATGTTTGTGGTATGCTTCCTTCTCCTTAATTTTTTGGGTTCAAGTACTTCTTAAATTTCATTGATGACTTCTCCACATGCACTTGGGTTTATTTCTTAAAACTTAAGAGTGAATTTTTTGGCATGTTTTTGGCCTAGAATGTCCTTGTATAAAAAAAAATCTAGACATCAATTGTAGAGGTTAATAATAGAATATGTTAACAACAAATTCACAACTTACTGCACTGCATAGGGAATTCAAATGCAACATAGTGTTCCATATATACCAAAACAAAATGGTATTGTTGAGAAAAAGAATTGCACATTAAAGGAAATGGAAAATTGTATGATCCAATCTAATGGATTAAGTCTTCATGATTGGGAATAAGCCATTAATTGTGCAAATTACATGGTAAATTGAACTCCTACAAAGGATTTAAAAAATATCACAGTAGAAGAAACATGGAGTAAAATTAAATTGAATGTAAGTCACTTCTGTGTGTTTGGTAGTGAAACATTGTCTCACATTCTTGATGAAAAAAGGAAAGCATTACAACCCAAAAGTGAGAAGTTAATTTTTGTCAGATATTTTGAAGATGTCAAAGGTTATAGACTTCTTCAACCTCTTTCTAATGAAATAACGATTAGAAGAGATGTCAATTTTGATGAAAATATGTTTACATGTCAGGCTAATTCAACTTTTGTGCCATCTTTGGAATTTGTTCCATCTTCGGGTCCTATTATGGTTTCTTCTTCATATGATGATAATGAGGATGAAAATCCACCTTTGACTTCTCACCTTCCTCCATATGATTCCATTGAAGATGAACCTACACCAACACTATCGCTTCACATACGGGTTCGTTCAACATGAGAAGTAGTTGGTGATTTTCCAGTGATCCTACATATAAATGTCCTACACATTTAAAGTTCCAACAATCCTCCTCTCTTTTGGATCAATTTTCAGAGACTCATGATCCGGAAAAAATTGCAAAAGATTTTATCTATCCATATTGGAACCCAACAATGAATGAATAATATTGTTCCTTAATGGTGAACGATACTTGGGCTCTTGTACCTCTTCCAAAAGGAAGAAAACTTGTTAGATGTAAATTTGTGTATAGAAATAAGTATCCATTATATGGAAGTGCTGAAAGACATAATTCCTAGTTAGTTTCCAAATGATTCCCTCGATTTAAAGGAATTGACTAAAATGGAACATTTTCCCTTGTCGCCAAAATGAATTCCATCTAAATTGTTCTATCCCTTGTTGCCTCACATAGATAGGAGTTCCATCATATATATATTAAATCTACCTTCATGCATTGGAATACGTAAGAAGAAATTTGCATGGAACAACCTTCTGGCTATGTTAAGAATTACTCTAGCCTTGTTTTCCGCCTT
This sequence comes from Picea engelmannii, assembly GCA_009831015.1. Classification (NCBI taxonomy): domain Eukaryota; kingdom Viridiplantae; phylum Streptophyta; class Pinopsida; order Pinales; family Pinaceae; genus Picea; species Picea engelmannii. Next base: position 6,385 of record WSFP011473071.1, read on the forward strand.
AATAAATCTCTCTATTGTCTTAAGCAATCTCATGGATCTTGGTATGATAAAATGGATATTTTTATTCTTGAAACTAGATGTTACATATGTCATTATGACCCTAATTTCTATACCAATAAAGTAGGAATCCATCTCATAATACGTGTCATTTTATGTTGATGACTATATCCTCACTAATAGTGACCCTAAACGCTTAACCCATGTGAAATATAACCTTAATAAAAAATTAAAAATTGAAAACCTAGGATATTTGCATTAATTCCTTGGCCTCCAAGTATTAACAACCAAAGAATGAAGTTCCCTTTCCTATTTTATGTATGCATGTGACCTTCTTCACCACTTCCCCATGGAATATTATAAACCAAAATTTTCTCCCTTCCAATATGGAGTCAAACTTGTTGCCACCTATAATACTCCTGAAATGATGCCATTTTGTACAATTAGTTAGTTGGAGTCCTTTGCATTTGATTCATACTGATCCTGATGTTTCCTTTTATGTTGGTCTTGTTTCCCAGTATATGCAAACACCCCATGAAATCCATTGGAAAGAAAAATATGATACTTTGGTATATCCATGGTACAATTTAGTTTGTGATACATTATAGTGTAGGGGGGACTCTTTTGTAAGTTGGTTTCACTAATTTAGATTGGGTTGGTCCCTGATGATCGAAATTCTACTGAACATTATGTTTTCATCCTTGGGTCTAGACCTTTTACTTGGGCTTGCAAGAAACAACATGCACTTTTTATTTCTTCTGTAGAAGTAGAGTAATGAGTAGTGGTTAATGCAAGTCAATAGGCCTCTGTAATTCTCCTATTGTATCACCATTGTAAATCCTTCAATATTATCCCAATTTATTATTAGGGGGTATGTTATAATATTTAAACACTTAGGACTTAGTTAAAATAAACTTGGTCTAATATGTCTTTAGGTAAAAGTGTGTTTCTTTAGTATGGATTAATATGTATTTGTAGTTATGTAATACAAGAATCAAGATATGTTATAGACATAGAGTGGTCTGACATCTCATATTCTCCTAGATATTAATGGCTATATTGATTCATGACTTATCACCTGATAGGTCCATGATCTCTATTTAAAGAGCATGGAGGGTCATTTGTTGATGATGGATTATGAGAAAGTGTCTTTGATCCATATTATTTTGAAAATTAAATGAGGGTAGAGATATAACAATGAAATATACATAAATATTGAAAGATACAAAGAAATATTGAAATAAACATAGAGATATAGTAATGCACAATTTTTATTAATGAGAGAATGTAAAGAAACTGTAAAATTAAAGAGTGAATGACTCACTAGAATGGTGGTAGATTATGTTTGAGAGGAGACATGATGGCTACTCTCATTCACAAGAAGATGATGATGTTTACAATGAGGCTCTAGAGGCCTTTTTAACATAAAGAAAATCCAAAACCCTAAGCTCAGAATATGAAACGCTAAAAGGTTTGTGGGCCCTGATGGGGGTAGTTGGTACGTCAACTTCCCAAGGGTGTAACTTTTTCATATGATCTTTGTTTGGGGAGTTAATACCTCGTCGGAAAGGTCTAGCATAAAAGTACATATTTCCTTCAGCCCAAACAATGCCTTTGGAAATATTTTGGGTGTTGTCATGCCCAAAAAATGTTGTTTAGGGCCTCAAAACAACCCCAAAAGTTCAAGACCCAAAAAAACGTAGAAAAGTTACCAAGGTGGAAACCCATGTTTCGAGCTAGTGGAATATGTGGGTGGCCACCAATTTCCACCTAGATCAATCATACCCCCTTAGGAAGAAACAATATCCATTGCATCAAGTTCTCAGGGAAGATTTTGTTCAATCTGAACCTTGGTGAGTTGTTTTCCTTGTTGAAGAAGCTTCCCTTCTTAGCTTGTTGAAGGTTGTTATGAACATGTTGTTGGAGGGGTTGGAAATATTTAACCAATATAGCTACATGATATTCCTGAGTGTGGGAGGACTCTGTTAGTGAATATGAAACATGAATAACATGAAGGGATTTATCATAACTTAATTTGACTAGGTAGTGTGGAGGCACCCCCGTAGGCATAGTAGGAATATCTTGGTGCTCTTCTACAATATTGTTGATTTACTTATGTTGGATAGGAGGTTCTTGGGTTGAGGTTGTAGTGGTTACAATTTCCTTCTCTTCTAACCAAGTGGTTAAGAGGATAAACTTTGCGGTATGAGATATTACTTTGTGGCACTGTTTTGTCCATACAATAGTTGGAAATACCTCTAGTATCTTGTAGTAGTGACCCCCCAGAGTAACAATGACACTATGGGGTCAAGAATCATAAATAACATGATGCCTCCACATATATGGGGAAACATCACACAGTACCTCATCCTTGAATGGCTTGATGTTTTATGACAAGAGACACTACTGGATGACACGAAGATCTTGTCCCTGGCGGAGCCATCCAATGTTTTATGTTTGTAGGTGTGAGGTTGTCGAAAAATCCAACTGCTTGAAAACCTCTACTAAAATGAGCTTCTTATGTCTTCTTTTATCAACAATGAAATGCAGTTGGGTCTCCTTCACCCACATCTGTGAATGGAAGAGGTGATCCCCCTCCTCAGGATCCTTTGGTTCTTTTGGTTGGATTATTGTAGTCACGACAATAGCGGTGGGTTCTACATCAATTATATATCTCCTTTTTTTAGTGTATGAATCAGATTCTAAGTTGGGGCTTGACTCTGTCTCTTTGATCTCAACCACTAATGAGTGTTGCGAGTGACATTCATAGGTGTTGTGACAAGGGATTTTGTTGAATTCACACCACTTCCCAGTTTCCTTCTTCATCTTCTCGTTACCCTTGTTTTCTTATGGATTGGACTGGTTTTATTGACTTTTATATGAGTTAGGATTTCCTTTTCCATACTTTAGTTGTTGCATATTTGTAGACCCAAATTCCCACTTGTTCTTCTTCTTAAATTTATGCTCAATTTTGAAATCATATATATAAGTGGCTACTAGTGATGAGATGTCCAGAAAATCCATTTCAATTTGGATGTACCTGTGTAGATCCTCGCGGTATTTCAGAACCAAATGTCCCTCAAAGTCTTTGATACCCTGCTTGGTGCGCAAGGTATGGAAGGTATTTGTGAATTCCAACATTGTTTGGTCTCGCTTTTGATGCAACATGGTCCATCTCATGTACTGGTCATCATAGTTTCCCACGGGGTAATATTTCTCCTTGACAACATCCATAAAAAAATCCCAAGTGGGCTCGGCCCCAAATATTCCAGACTCCTCGATGGAACTTTTCTCCTAGTAAGTATCCCACCAATATTTGACATGGGGGAGAGCATTAAGGAGTGCAAAGGTGATATTTTATCTGTCGGAAAAATTGTGAATAGAGAAATAACCTTCTAGCAAATTTAACCATTTTTCCAAAGCATTTGCATCGATATGACCTTAAAATACGATAATATAAAAATTAAATTGTACCTTGAATGGATTAGTGTCTCTAAAGTGACTTATTGACGAAGACACACTTGTTATTGTCAGAAATCGTTGAAGGATTTAGGAAAAATTATCCAACATCTCACTCCTCTGTTGCACAAGGGCTTCCGTGAGAAAAAACTTCATGGGATATTCTTCTCCCTTGTTTCTCTTCTCCTCCTCCATGGGAGGAGACTTGGGTTGGCGAGAGGGAATGTCCTCAAGAGAAAATAGCTCGATACCCAACTCTCTATATCTTGACCTTGTCGAGGACTAGCATAAGAAACAAAAAAGAGTAGACTTCTTTGATACCATTGATCCAAATTATTTTGAGAATGAAATGAAGGAAAATATATAACAATGAAATATATAGAGATATTGTGAGACACAAAAAAATATTGTAATAAACAAAGAGATATTTTAATGCACAATTTTTATTAATGAGAGAATGTACAAGAACTATAAAATTACATAGTAAATGGCTTGCTAGAATGGTGGCATCTTATCTCTGAGAAGAGACATGATGGCTACACTCATTCACAAGAAGATGATTATGTTTACAATGAGGCTCTATAGTCCTTTTTAACATAAAGAGAATCCAAAAACATAACCCCAGACGATGAAATTCCAAAAGGTTTGCGGGCCCCGATGGGGGTAGTTGGTGCGTCAACTTCTCAAGGGAATAACTTTTGCATACGATCTCTGTTTTGGGATTTCTATACCTTTTCATAAAGTTCTATCTGAGGAATACATATTTTGTTTGACCCAAACATGCCCTTTCCTAATATTTTGGGTTCTTTTGTTCCCAAAAAATGTCGTTTAGATCCTCAAAATGACCTTGGAAGTTCAAGACCCAAAAAACCGTAGAAAAACAACCAAGGTGTAAACCCATGTTTGAGCCAATGCGTGGCCATTGATTTCCACCTGGATCAGGCTTGTAAAATATTTTTCTTTTGCATTAATATATTTCCTCAGGTGACCACATTCGTTGGGATCATGGATAGTTTCCCTATTTCAGGGTTTTAACCACATAAAAAATATTGGTGTTATGATATTTGATCTAGTTGTGAGAAAAAAAATTTGAGGTGTTCATCCTATGTGGGAATACCTTTTTTTAGTGAAAATAAATGACATGAACCCATTCGTGAACACGATCAACTTAGTAGGATTTATAAATTTGATGTTTTTCAAATGTCCAAGTTATTTATGAGAAATTAATTATAATGTTGGTGGGTTTCTATAGGTTGCATATTTAGTGACTAAGAAACCATTTGCACCTGGGGTTGACATATTTCCCCATTCCCATGTATCATGTGTCAAGCTAAATATCATTTTGATGTGAAATTTGTTATCTTATTTTTGTTCTTTTGTACTAATCAAAATATTATAAATGTGTATCCATGGACCATCATTATTTGTTTGTTCACCACTGCAACATTTCCCCATATATATTGCACCTCCACCATAAATGCCACATTATAGGGTTGGTCTGGTTTTTTTCCACCTTGGCCTAGCACTTGGTATTCCATTTCTTCCCTCCTAGAGTACTTCACTTGATCATATGGCCCATGGGTATTTATCACCTCCCACTCCCATCACTCATATTCTCTTTAATACTCCACCCTCTGCATACTATATCTCCTTATATTGAATCCACTATGGTTGTATCCATATACCTTGTACCGATCCACCTTGCTGGAGCCCTCATTTCTTCATCCACTATGGGAAGAATACATGCATGAAATACAAGTAGAATCACATTGTTGGAATCTCTTGTAACCCTTGTTAGTACCCCTTTGAGTAGTACTGCATTAGATAGTACCTATATATGGAATCTCACTTCCAATTACCCGTGGGTATACAGTAAGTCCCGTAGGTATACCTAAAACTATATTTAGATAAGCTAGTTGAACACCTCGTTACTATAGTACATCGATAACAACACTCAGGGAGACCACTCTCTAGTACTTGGGTAATTGATTAGGAAAACTAAGGGAACAATTGATATTCCTTAGTTAGTTCCATGAGATATTGTTCCAATTACTACTATTGGACCTCGCATGTATATCAGAGAGCTATAGCACCTGGCACTCTCTTGTCTTCATGACCTAATAACTTTTTCCAGTGAAGTCACCCAAGAAGGATAATACCTATAAACCATTTCATACTTCCCCAAACAACATGATCCCTTTCTCTATTGTTGGCAGATTGAAACTTATAGAAGATCAAATTAAGAAACTTTAGAAGAACATAAATGGGTTCCATGAGAAGTTTGATAAGAAGCTAGATGAGAAGTTGGATAAGAATCTAGATTGGAAGTTCCAACAACAAATTGACATAATCAACATAACCTAGCCAAATTAAAAAATATGTTGACTGGGAAGTTGACAAGTATGATAGCTTGGGGAATACTAGAAGAACACCACTAGACTACTGACACATTGAGCCACACCAGGAATAAACTTGTAACATGGGACTATTTATCCACCCATGACCCTCTTTGGGTTTACACAACAATAGAGTAATGCATAATAAAATTTAGCACCATTCTATTGAGGTGTATCTAAACATGTTTGATGGTTTTGACAAATTAGGATGGGTTACCCAGATAGAACACTACTTTTACCTCTAGGGAATTATGGATGATATGATGAAACTCAGGGTGAAGGGTTTTGTACCTCGATACATAATGATGGTAACAACATTAAAAAGAATATTAAAACTAAATTGCTTGGCATTATTTTTATAAAACTATCCATGCATGTTTTGAGAGATACTCTCACTATTTGGGGTGTTTTACCAAGTTACACTAAATAGGATCAATTACACACTTTATGGTATCCTTTGAACAACTATCCATCTATATATCGAACCTAAAAAATTCTTTCTATGAATAATTTTCAGCAGTGGCCTCCAAAACCTAAAAAATACAACCTTCATTTCTCACACTCTCCCTCCCCAAGGTACTTCTCGAAGCACAACTCCTACTATTCCCTTTAAATTAAAAAGGTTGTCTCCAATGTAAATGGTATATCACTAAAGACGAGGAATATACTATAATTGTGATAAAAAATATGTTGCAATTTTCAGTGTAAATAACATAACTTGTTCCAAATTTATATGACCACTCATACCTTGATTGAAGACATAAGTACCAAAGAGACACAAGAGCTATAGATTGAATATACCAATACTCCAAATCAGGTGGACATCAAACCTCCATTCTCACATGAAGAACCACTCATCTCCCATCATGAATTAACAGGAATTTTGACTCCACAAACCTTGAAACTCTCAGGTTACATCAAGCACATGAAAGTCATATTACTAGTTGATAGTGGGAGTACTCACAATTTCATTCATAAGAGAGTTCCAAAATAAACCCATTGTTTTGTACACCAAGTGCACAACTTTAAAATTATGAACACCAATGGAGGTAATATGAAATGTGGAGGTAGATGTGAAAGTGTCCATCTATATGTGTTGGTGTGATATATTATTGGAAGCATAATGGCTATGTATGTTGGGACCAATCACCATGGATTTAAAATAAATCTATATGAGTTTCACTAAAGAGGATCATCCACACACCCTTTGAGAGCTTCATGAAGGATCTCCTGAAATAGTAATCTCTCATCATATGAATAAGTTATTATAGAAGGGTCACGTTGGAATTATTTCCCAATTTAATGCCATATAGGTTATGGATAACCTAACACAAGAAATCCACCCAAAATGGAAACTATTCCTTCAAAAACATCTTCATGCCTTTGAGACACCCAATGATTTACCCTCTTCTCATGGATAGCATGAACATGGAACTCCCATGATTCTAGGAATTTAACCACCAAATGTACATCCTTATTGACAGCCTTTTTCACAAAATAATGAAATATAAAAGATCATTCATGATTTGTTGGAGGCGGGGGTAATATATCCTAGTACAAGCCCTTACTCATCACCAGTAGTCATGGTATTAAATAAGGAAGGAGTTTGGTGCATGTGTCTTGACTGTCACGATATCAATAAGTTGATCATCAAGGAAATGGTTCCCACCCCAGTTATGGATGATCTCCTTGATTAACTTCATGGAGAAAAGTTTTACACTAAGAATGATCTATGTTCAAGATACCACCAAATTAGGATGAAAGAGGTATGCATCCCAAATACAACCTTTAGAACACATGAAGAGCATTATGAGTTTTTAGTGATTCATTTTAGCCATTGTAATGTTCCATACACTTTCTAGAGTCTCATGAACAATATTTTCAAAAACTTCCTTTGCAATTTTGTGCTAATATTCCTCAATGATACGTTGATATACAATAAATCATGAGAATCACACATAGAGAATGTTGATAAGTCCTAGAAACTATTGAGAGATAACCAATTATTTGTCAAGTCCTCTAAATGTGCTTTTGGGGCTCCTAAGTTTGAATTTTTGGGCCATGTTGTAATTCAATAGAAAATATGAGATGATCCCTAGAAAGTGGTGGCTATGAAAGATTGATCCCATCAAAAAACACTGGAGATATTGAGGGGATTCTTAGGATTTATAGGATATTATAAGAAATTTGTGAAAAATTATAGAAAATTTGCAGCTCCCCTAGATTCACTCCTTAAAAGGAATGTCTTTGTCTGGAGTGACGTAGTAGCATGGGCCTTCACTTCTTTAAAGGATTCCATGTGCATTACTCTAGTATTATTAGTTCCTAACTTTAATAAGACTTTTTTATTGGAATGTGATGCTTCAGCTGGATGTCTTAGAGAATTATTAATGCAATATGGATTCCCTTTGGAATTCACCTTTGAGAACGAAATAATGGATATCCTCCATGTAGTGGAGACTTGGTACCTATATCTCATAGGGAGGCAAGATTGACCATCATAATCTGAATTAATTCCTTGAATAACAATTTCATTCAATATAGAAACATTAAGGGGTCACCAAGATGTTGGCATATGATTATTAGATCATATATAAGAAGGGTAAAGAGAATGTTGTGGTTGATTATTTATCCACACAATTCGAGGTGGATGGGTCCCTCCTTGACTTATCATTACCAAGTCCAGGATGGATTGATAATTCCCAAAGGGAATGGATAGAAAATAACACTTTAAGGCATCTCATCCAATGAATTTAGGTAGATCCAAACCCACCTGAACATTATACATGGAAATTAGTTGGTCATCCCTCGTTATAAGGGGCCCATAGGTAGTTAAGGTTCTCTATGGATAGATATATATTGACTACAAGGTTATGTAATAATTTTTCAAGAATTTTTATTGTATTTGGAGCATTGATCTTGGAGGTTTTCCCCTTGCAGAGGCATGGAACATAGATCTCTATTTTTAATTATCAAAGAGATATTTCTTAGGGTTTATCTCTCTTTTCTCTTGTTGTTTTTGGTTTTACACTGCATTTTATGTGATTTTTTTTAAGTTTTTGGGTTAATTACACTATATTTAAAACTATATTTTGGCAACCCACGTGTTAATTTCAATTTATGATATGATATCTTAGTTACTTCTTCAACAAAATATTTTAGTTGTATTTATTTCATCAATGTTTTTTGATGTATATATTTATGTAAAGTGGGGATATTCTTTTTGTGAGAGACATGTCTCTAGATAGTCCCAAAATCATACTCACAAAAAACTTGGAGTTGTGCCCCATTTGACCTATGAGAGGGTACATATGTGTTACAAATAATTTTGGTTTTATTGAGTTAAATCTATAAGTGAATTATTATCATCATGAATAATATTTTATTTTACTTTCACACGGACTAAACCATCTAGCCATGAGGAGACACTAACCTGTGGTAGTTATGGTAGTGGTCATTGATAGAATGAACTCTCCCATCCGAGTGTATGTGTGCATACTTTGAGGATAGAAATAAATTCTAGGGTTCTTGTATTGAATTTGGATTTAATTAATATTCAATTATGGATATATTTAATTTTGAAAGTTGAGTTCATAAGAAAATGTATATTTTAATGTATATACATTTTTTTTCTAACATGTAGAGTTCCCAAGTGGCTAGTATCATCCTACATCTCCTCTTCCATGGAGGAATTAGGTGACAAAAATTACACTCGAGGAGATATTTGGGCACAACTAGTTACATAGAGATATTTTAGTCATTCCTCGTGATAGAACCACTCAATGAAATATGTTGATGATGATAGAAACTGTTGATCAATTGATGGATCTATATCAAAGAGTGATACCATAGATTTCCCTTTGCAAGAGTGCCATCATGAGGATGAGGGACAAGGTGTTGGGGAAAAATATCTAGGAGGCAATGAAAGTCATGATGAGAGGGCATGATGTGAGGGAGACACTACTTGGGATCCCTCCTAACCATGCAAGTAGAAAAATTATTAAAATTTGAAAGTTTAAGCTTAACGTTGAAGTGCCTCGTATTTATAAAATATTTATTAGAGTATATGGCATGCTCCCCCACCATGATGAAGTTGCATAAAATTTTGTAACTCATGTCTATCTAATTTTTTCCTTCACATGCACCCTAACCATGAAAATGCATCATCACATTTTTATGGTCTTACTATGGGATGTAGTTATGACCATCTTGGGGTGATAGAGATTCTGTTGCCATATCACCTCATGTGAGATTTGTACCATTGTTGAGTAGGAGTATTGTTTTGTCCCTAGGAGTTATTCAACCCATGAATTCTTGGTGCTAAGGAAATGGATACAATGGTAGATTCCAAGTACACTACATTGGGTAGTATTTTTTTTTCTTTAGCTAGAAAGAGATCTCTACCACCACCTATCTCTATAGAACCTAATTTTCATTTTCGGGACAATACTATAACTAGCTTATTATGCCATGAGGATTTATTATAGTATACTATTAGTGCCCAGTATGCATATTTTTAGTTGCATAAGAGATGTAGGCCAAATCATAGAGGAGTGCTATAGTTTTGTACAATTATGTATGCTTAAATTACTTTTATTACTCATCAATTGATCATTTTAATACATGTATAATCACCAAATTAAGTAATCTTTGGTTTTTATCACATCCATATGTTTTCATTATTAGATGAGATTCACTCCAGTGAATAGTTAGTTTCGCATCCACACATGATAGATGGACGAGACCCAATTAGTATATGATTGAATTTTATAAGTTTTAATTAACATACATTACACATATGTGCTTGTAACATATATTTACAATTTCGGTTATTTCATCCTAATTGTCTTCAAGTCCCTTATTCAAATTATATAGGGTAAAGGAAATGATAGTGTTAATGGTCCGCTACCCATGCTTGAGCATGGGCCTATACCCGAGCCTAAATCTCTATGTATTCCTAGTGCATAGATAGTTCCTCAACTTTAGTGTTGAGTTGATGATGTAAAACTTCAAATTCAATTCAATGGAATCAAAGTTATACATCAATTTTGTAACAATGATTATAGTAGGAATTTATTAATTTAGGTGTTTAGATGTAATTTCATTACACAAAGTTCTAGGCATGGGAGGTTTCCAATGCCAAAGTCATATGCACACATGAGTGGGATACAAAAAA
>WSFP011473072.1:0-17412 GCA_009831015.1 Picea engelmannii
CTTATATTTGAGGCACTTGCGTCCATCTATGTACTCTGATTACTTTATGATATTATATATGGTTTTTTTGATTTTTTTTTCTTATGGACCACGTGTGCAAAAATATATTTATATGATGATGTCAATGTTCTTTCATGTGTGTGCAAGATTCCAATCTAAAATTTTATTAGCTAGAGTATCTGTTATTTGGTTTAATCTCCTAGGAACATGAAAATATGTAATATAATCAAAGTTTCATTCTAAGAGACGTACCCTAAGGAATCGTCGGTGTAAGGTTGGATCATGAACCTGGTATACTCTGTTTAACTGAGACACAACCAGTTGAGTGTCGAGATAGACCCGGAGATGAGAGATACCCAATGACAAGGCATCACGAAGCAACTCAATAACTGCGCTATACTCGGCGACATTATTTGTGGTGTCACCTAAGCATATACCTCCGGAAGATAACAACTGGCCATGAGGTGTAAAGATTACCCAAGTTGTGGAGGCAAGCCTCCGAGTGTGCGAACTAGCACTGTTTGCATACCCAACGAACACCTCAGAATCACTTGACATCTACCATATTGATGAAAGATAACATCATTGACATGTCCATAACATTTAAAAGAAACTAAAAAGTAACAGTACAAAGACTATACATATGTTACAAAAAGTTACCCACAGTGACCTGCCTATGAGTAATACTTCTTGAGGTAGATCCCATTTCTAGGCTTCGCCAAATCATTCCCTTCAAAATCAACCAGACGATAAGCACCCTTTTTTAATACCTCTTTTATGATGAAAGGTCTGAACCACATGGGTTTTAATTTTCCTACCCCCAGGGGGTCCTTATCTTGGTCATAGACTAGGACAAGGTCGCCTTCATAGAAAATCCAAGGATGAAAAGACCTATCATACTGACACTTGACCTTATGTTTGTGAGCGTTGTTGGCTAGGTCTGCATCATGAAACTGCTCATTGAGCTACTCAAGGTATACTAACCATTCTTCAAGTGGATAAGTGTCCGACAATAATTGTACTACTAATTTTTAGAGATGGGATCTGACATTCTATGGGCAAGACTGTCTCTAGCCTGTAAACGAGTTGAAAAGGTGAGAAACTAGTTGTAGTCTTAATAGATGTTCGGTAAGCCCATAATGCCGAGTATAACATCAAATGCCAATTTGACTTGGTTGAGTTGATAGTTCATTGTAGAATAGTATTAAGAGTTTTTTTTATAGCTTCCACCTACCCATTGGCTTGGGGGTAATAGGGTGATGAATACTCTTGCTATAACCCAAGCTTTGATGTTAATTCAATCATCATTTGGTTCTGAAAGTGACTGCCATGGTCAGTAATAATCTCTCTTGGGACGCCGAACCTTGATATGATCTGGTTGAATAAAAAGAGAGTTGCAGTCTCTCCATCATCTTTAAACATTGGCATAACTTCGACCCACTTAGTAAAGTAGTCTACAACTACGATGATATAGTGGTGCCCCCTTGCTGAAGGGGGGTTGAAAGTAGTGTAATCAATCCCCCACTTGGTGAAGGGACCAACTGTGATGACAAGAAACATGGGAGCGGGATGTGCCCTCATCTTCCGAGAGAAGATTTGGCACAGATGGCACTTCTTGACCGATTCGATACAATCTTTGATAAGTGTCGCCCAAAAGTAACCTTCTCGTAAAATATTTTGGGTTGTTGTCAACCTAGACAAATGACTGCCACAAGCTCTAGTATGGAAATCATTGAGCATGATGACTACCTCCTCATGTGTGAGACATTGACGTAAGACGCAGTCTACACCTCTCCGATACAACGTATCATCGAGTATGAGATAATTCTTAGGCTGATGGTGTATACGTCGACGCTCATCACGAGAAGCAGAAGTGGGGCACTTCAAAGTCTGGAGATAGATAAGTATATCTCCGTACCAGGGATCTGAAGATGTGATCAAAAACATATCTCCCCAGATAGGTGATTCTTCAGGCACAACGTCACCTGACTCAACCAGAAGTTTTGAAATAAGCTCTGCGAAGACCAATGACTTTTTGGACTTTGCTGAAATGAAGTCTAAGTCAAACTCTTGGAGGATGACTATCCATCTACTAATTTTTCCTCCTATAAATCATCATGTCAACATGTACTAGAATGGATTCACGATAGTAATGACAGTGGTCTTGCGAAACAGAACATAATGAGAGAACTGTTGAACAACATGAACTGCTGCCAACACAAGTTTTTTGATATGAGAATAATTGAGTTCCAGTCCTACGAGGCCTTGACACATGTAATAGATCATGTATTCTAATAACAAATCATCCTCATGAACTAAAACCATGCTAATGGTTGAATCTGCGGTAGCCAGATATAATAAGAAATCCTTGTTATAGTTAGGTGGTCGTAGCAGAGGGGCAGTTATGAGGGCATGTTTTAATGCATCGAAAGAGAATTGAGCGGAATCATCCCAATAAAAAGGAACATCTTTCTTCAGTAAGCACATAAAGCCCTTGGTGATTTTGGCATAGTTGGCGATGAAGTGTCGTAAAAATTTTGCCTTGCCTTGTAGACTTTGAAGCTGAAGGATTGTGCATGGGGGTGGAAACTGGATTATTGCCTCCACCTTGAGAGGATCGACCATGATCCCTGTTGTTGATACGATGAAACCTAAAAAATGTCCTGATGTTACGCAGAAGATGCACTTGGTTGGATTCAAGTTAATCTGAAAGTAGCGACAACATTCAAAGATAAGTCTAAGGTGTGTGGGATGATCCTCTCTCTTGTGAGATCGTGGTGATAAATCATCTAGATAGGCCTCGACTATATGCTTGAGATCATGAAAAGAAAAATACATGGCCCGCTGGAATGTGGCTCCAACATTTTTAAGACCAAAAGGCATCTTACGATATGCGAATGTACCCCAAGGACAAATGAATGTCATTTTGTGTTGGTCTTCAGGTTTGATTTGGATTTGATTATATCCTGAAAAACCATCCATGAAAGAAAAGGCTTCGCAACCAGTGCATTCATCAATGATCTGGTCGATGCATGGTGTTGGAAAATTATCTTTGGGACATGCCTTGTTCAAATCACAGAAGTTAGTACATACATGAATCGTGCCTTGTTTTTTATTGACCGACATAGGATTTGACACCCATTGGGTCAAATGGATAGGATAGATAAAACCTGCCTTTAGCAATTTCTCAACCTCAATCTTGATGGTTGCTTCTTTCTTAGGATTAACTAGATGAAGCTTCTATTGAATAGGCTTCGCATCAGGATACCTTGTGATTTCATGTTCAACAATTTTTGGATCGATACCTGGCATTTCCTCATAAGACCAGGCAAAAACGTCGCTGAATTCTTTGAAAATATCCATGTAGATTTGAATCTCTTCAGGGGAGCAATCTGCTTCAATGAAGACGTTCTCCACGATGCCAGGGTTTCAGGAGATGTCGATTGGTATAGTTTCAATGATAGTTTCCATATTTCCCTCAGCATAAATTTCATGTGTAGCTAAGAGATTAATAGGAAACGACTGATCTCCCATCATGGTCACTGTGAATTCTCCTACTTTGATTCAGCTTAACTCTGGGAGAAAATATGATCTGCAATGAAGATCTTCCCAAGGTTTTTCTAGACTAATCATTGCTTCTATTATTTCTTCGTCAGAAGGTAAGACTAAGTCCAATGAATCGGTATTAATGAGAGAACCCTGAGCCCAAATAGGCTCTAGAAGTGGATCAAACTCTTGTGCTGGAGTCAGATTAGTGTTATCTAAATCTTGTTGGACTAAAGAGTATGCTACTTTAGTGGTAGAAAAGGGCATGGACATGCTTGGGTGCCCTATCTCATCCATCATGGCCGATGGGGAAGGAAGTATCCATGGATCCTTGAATTAAGTCGTGTGGAACGACGAAACTTGAAAAATCTCAACCTTATGGTGATTGGATATAAATTTGATGTCGCCATGAGGGGGTAGGTGATCGAAGGTACCCATCAAGGCTGGGCACAAACCAACTCTTACATTAATAACACCTGGTTGAGGATTATCAATCATCGGGACCATGGATGCCCCCAAAGCAGGGTTAGGTCTGGAGAAAGACAATTGATCGATGGTCACTATCCGACCCTCGTGTGGAAACAACAAGACCCGAAAAAATGTAGCAACCATAGTTTGCATAGCATAAGTCCAGCTGCTTCCTAATAAGAGGTTATAGTCGAGGGGAGCATTGAATACCTCTACTTCAAAATGGGAGTATAGGTATAACACATGAGTATAGTGGTGATTATTCCCGCCTGTCACATGGGAATACTTAGCCACAGAGAGTGTAACAGGAGTTGTTGTTTCAGTATCATAGACCATATACTGTTTCAGCCACGAGATTCGCGTGCTTTGACTATTTTAGGAACATACCTTTAAACAACAATGCTAATCTACAGTTTAAACTATTTCAGCACTTATATATTTCTGATCACGGTTAAGTACGAGAGTAATGTAAAATTATATGCAAAATAGATTAAACATATAGTAAAGAGAAGAGACATTATATACCTTTGGAGAGATAGGATAAGGTGATAATATAAGTTTAAATGTGAGTGGAAAAATGATGTAATGGAAGCAAAAAGTGTGAGCAAAAAGGTACATTGTAGGGTCCTAACAACGGTCTTCCCTCTTAACTACACGGGGAAAGAAGGAACAATGCCATGTGGTTAGAATGAATGATCGTCAAAAGAAGTGAGGAGAGTAGGTGATGGAGACAAAATGAGATGGCTAACGGCCTTACAACATGCCAATGACATAATGCAGGTCGAGGCGCCCTCATCAACCACCATGCGGAAGATATTCCTAGTAAAAGTTTTCATGGGATAAGCCACTACTATCTGAAATGCTACATGGTAAGGCAAACGAGGTTTTAAGTTAGTTGTATCTAACATGATGGTACCTGGATTACAAGTCTCAGTAGAGCCCAAAGCGGTTAACAAGGATTTTCTCTGAGCAAGGCAACTTTGGAGGACCTCCAAAGACGACATTGCACAAGGGGTTTATGATAAATCCTCCACCACAGAGTAGTTCTAGGTGGCCCTTGCATTCGAGTTATGAGAAAAAATTTTAAATGCACCTTTTGGAATGCATGTCATAGTTTCTCCCAACATATTTTCAATCTGTAGAGGAAGAGATGGGAGATAAACTTCTTTACCCTTCTCAGAAGCGCTTGGTTTACTATAGTCGTGCGCTCTAGTCAATATGAAATCATCACCCCTAACCATATATATGTTCGCGGATGAGGGGTTGTTCGGAGGTGGGCATGTTTCTTGGTTGCCCCCTTCCATGCTTGTAGAGGCATGAGTTAGATTTTTCCCATGTTGAAATGGATTAGTCAACAGTGCCTGCTGTTGTTGTGTGACAAATTTTTGGGCCCTTGCAAGTCGAGGACATAGATGGGTCGGGTGGTCTTCCGCGCACAAGTTGCATGGATACCTCACCTTTCATTTTTCAGTGTTGTCCCCGCCAGCATTATCGTTGGGTTTTTTGTCCCCCTTACCCTTCTTTCATTGTTTTTTCTTCCCTTCAGGCTACTGGGTGGCCTTTGGGTTAGTCGACTGCACTGTGCGTACTTATGACGTTTTGGTAGAGGGAGAAGCCAAAGAAGTAGTTTGGCTAGCCACTGTGTGTTGTATTGATAACTGTTGCAACTTCTATGTCAATTTCTCAACGGGCTTTGTTTGTGATGAACCGACAATAACATCGGCATGTGGTCCAGCTCTCTGTCTAGTTTTATCCAGTATTGAACGTGGCACATTTGGAAAGATGTTATATAATAAACCAAATTGAGAATAGATGAGCTCAAACTGTTGAGCCCTCATGATGGCATCTTCTTCAGAGAAAACTCTTGACGTTGCAACATCTTTGGATAACTGCGGGACCAAAGACTTAAGGAACCACTCAAGAAGGAATGCTGGTGGGACTGGTACCTTGATTAAACTCTTCCAACATCTTGATTCTCAGATGTGATCAGAGATATGGTCCATTGTTGTTTGTTCGAAATTAGCGAGCAGCTCTGTGCCAGTGTCGTATCTCACAGGTAACTAGAAATGGTTCAGGAAAGCCATCACCATTTTTCCAAAAGAAGAGTATCTTGAGCAATCGAGCTCAATGTACCATTTCGTGGCACTCCCAATGAGAGTACATTGAAACAATCACAACTATACGAAGTCATATTTCAATGAGTTAGACGAGCACCAATGATGGAAGGTAGTCACATGATCTCCTCGATCCTCGTTAGGTTGGCTTCGAGATTTGGAATGTCTGAAGGCAACAATGTCAGCATAGGAGGCCAACACAGATCGTGACAAATGGGGTCATTCAACAACCTTGTCAAATCTGGCAAGTGTAAAGTCGCCAGGAAAGGTAGTTTGGGTTGTTGGTGATAACCTGGGAAAAAGGGGCCTGGAGTTTGACTGGCACCAGGTTGCCAGGAAAAGTTTGGCTACTGGCTCAGATTCTGGTAGAAACCATGGCCCTGGCCAGTGTAAGGATTTTGCATATGTGGAGACATCATCGGTTGATTTCCCAAATAGGACATAGATGGTTGGGCATTCATTATATTCAAAGGACTTTGGGAAGGATTACCCCATGTCGGTCCCATGGGGATAGGCATAGTAGTTTGTCCAAGGTTCCATTGATTGTGGAAAGAATTACCCCAGATCGACATTTCGGATGAGGGAACAAGTCCTTGCTCTGAATTCCAAGGTCCTGCTAGGTTTTCCCCCTGTGCAAGAATAGTACCCTGCATAGGAGTAGATTGTCCAAAAATGGGGTTGCCCCTAGTCTGGAAAGCAATGGATGAGAAGGTGTTGTTACCAAACATTTTGTTCAAATAAAATTGTGTCGAACCTACCAACATACTATGCGAAGGTGGTCCTTGACTCCCCACTCCAAATAAACTATTGTGTGTAGGTTGCCTAGTGGATTGTTGATGCGAGCCACCGAGTGAAGGGGATGAAGGAGGGATATGACCTCCTCTGTAAGGGAAAGTGTTAAAAGGAGCAGGAGTGCCCCCCATTTGACCTTGCAGAGGAGCACTAGAGCTCCCTGCCCCCAGACCCAAAGTCTGTAAAGTGGAGTAGGAAAGTACAAGACTTGTACCTGAACTAGGCATCCCATATGAGAACAGAGGGCCTGTCGCACTAGGTGTGAAAGGGGTTGTGGCCGCCACCAAAGACGGGATCAGACCACTGTGCGAAGTAGTTGCAGTCAAGACCATGGTGGCTAGGATTGACAATGGTGGGTTAGGAGGTGAAAGCTCTCCTGTGGTGACAACCATAGTGGGAATTGAAGAATTCCTATAAGGAGTAACAACATTTGTTTCCATTGTTGTGTGTGACATTGTATGGCGCTCATAAAATTGAATTGGTACAATGAAAGGTGCCAAGAAATCAGTGGTTGGGGTTTCAATTGGGCCAAGAGCGATTGCTTCAAGGTCCAAAATGGTCAATTCCTTCAAGGGTTGGTCAGACACAATGGTTTGTAACCCGGTTGCTTCAAAAGGCCCTTGTTGGTCTAGTTTTCGCCTTAATGGTGGCGGGGGTGGCTCTAGTCTAACCGACGGCGGGCCAAGAATCCTTCATAACTGGCGAAGCTTGAGATCCTCCACTGTGTGAGAAGTTCCAAGACACTCTAAGGTAGTCTAAACATTCAAAAGTAACACCCACTAAAAAATGTCCCTAGAAGATAAGACATGCAAACACTAAATTAATTGGAAGAATAGTTACAACAACCAACACTAGAGAAACTTGCTGGTGCAAGTGAAAATCGAACAAGGAAGAACCCTCTGGGTATACTCTGCAAAGAGTGGCTCGATGTCTATCCTAGGTACTATAGTATACCCCCGCAGTCACCTGTGTATGTCCCTAAAAAAAATTGGCAACTAGGTTGCCAGCGCGCGAACAGTCACCAAGAAGGTATAGTCGAAAGTCAGGTAGACCAAAATGAGTAGGGTATCAAGCCCGAAAACTATCAAGGGTATCGAGAGAAAATGGTCCGGAAGACAACTGAGGACCTAGAATAGATTCAAGACACATGAAGCCCCGTGGCGAATGCAAATGACAGAATCCCCAAACAAGCCCTCTATATGTGTTCTCCACTATGACTGGTCCAACTTTGGAGGGGTTATCTCTGCTACCTTTCTGCACATGACCTCATGTTTATCCCCTATGTTATAGGAGGGTCCTAGATAAATTTCACGACACTGAACTTAGACATTCCCTATCTCATACTCCAATGTTTCATTTTAAATGGCCTTGAAGAGTTTCCTCTCCAACCTAATCCAAGGCCCTAGTCTTGAACTAGTTGGTGAACCCTACAAACATAAAAGTCTAGTAGATTTTAAATTTAGAATTAATTTTATGTCTTTGTCTTACATCAAGGGGTATGAAGGTGAAATTGATGATGTGTAAAAGATGAAAGAAAAAAATGAATAAAAAACCTGGAAACAAAACTTTTACTGAATGCAAAATTTCAACAACTTTTCAAAAGAAATATTTTTAATTTTTTCTAAGATTTTGGAAAGCAAACTCAAAGAAATTTCACTCGACTATGATCTACTTATGATCTAAGTGAAATGCAAAAACTTATGAAATAAACGACTTTTCCCTGGCTAATAATGCAAAAACACACTTTTCAACCAACCAAGAAAATGAAAAGAGATTTTTTTTATTATTATTTAAATGTTAGTAAAGCAAGAAAGGAAAAATACCGACAAGAAAAAACCAAGAAAAACAATTATGGCCTAATTGCATATCACAAAGAATCAGGTCAAAAATCACACACTAGCAATTTGTTTTTAAAAACAATGACTCTCACACTTGTCTAAAAACCTTAAAAATTATTTTATCTTTATGACAACTTTTTTAACTAATAAAAAGTAGGCTAAGGGTCAGATTAATTCTAAGCTACTGACTGCTCAAACAAAGATTCAAACACCTGAGAGGAATAATTCTTATCAAGGGAAAGGATGATTGCCTTACCCTCAACAAAAAGTATCATGTACAAGCATGCAACTGTTAATCAAACATCACGCATGCGAACACGCGTTGAATAGAGACAGAAGGCATGTACACGCGGGCTAACCTTGTACAGGCCGCGTGTATATCTAAACTTTGAGAAAAAATGAAAACAGATAGACCAAACTAGGAAGAGACCACTGATATTGATAACCAGGATCCATTGAAGGATTCGACACTCTTTCTAATAGAAAAACAAATAATGTAAGGAAAAAATGATAAATAAAAAACAATCTGAGATAGGAATTTTAGTAAACAAGACTCAGACAGAATTCAAGAAAACCCCCTGAGAATGTGTGATTCTAACAGGGAAGAGGATGATTGCCTCTGAAGTTCTCTGAACTCTACATGCTACTGCTACTTCCTCAACTAGCGTTCACACGCGGGTTGTAAGAGAGTAGGGCATGGGTACACGTGTGCATACCTTATGCAGGTCGCGTGTACCTCTGTGGGTCTCGAAAAACATAGTCAAGCAAAAGACAGGGAAATCTGGTATGGAAAACTAGACTCCCTCCTAGCTCAGTCCTTACAAAAACTAAAAGAAAAACAAGCAAGAAAAGCTAGTATGTAAAACTACCCAAAAACTAAAAATTCCAGGAACCCTAGAGAGTCTCCCCAGTATGGTCACCAATTCTGTTGTTGGGAAAATCTCCCTACAGACTAGCAAATAGAGTTCAGACTTTGCATGCAGATATGATCGAAGAGAAATTACTTTCTACCTTTATCCCTAGATTTAAATCCCCTTTTCTTAGTAAATGCATGAAAATATCAACCTACCTCGTTCCCGACGTTTGATGTCGATCCTCCATTGTACTTGATTACTTGTTTGCAATACTCCTTCCAAAGCTGACCTGCATCCAAGACAAGCAACAATTATGCATGAATAATACTTATATACTAACGGGTTAGAAACTCAAAACATGTACTAATCAAACTATAAAAAGTTCATGAATTGGGATGGGAAAATCATTTTCTTTATTACTTTGAATGAGTCAACTTACAAAATATGAGACCGGCTACCACTCCTCGAACCTGATCCTGAGCTCCTTTTTTTTTGTCCTCCAACTGCTTTACTTTGAATCTCCTTTGGCATAAGGAAAGGCTAAAGGGTTGGGACAATGGGAATACATAAATGGGCATAGTTTCTTTGCTATATTTTTCCTCCTTCCAAATGGGACCCCTACCCCTTATTTTATAGGCTAGAAGGAGCTAGGTATTTGGATGAACCCTCGACCATGCATGGCTGGGAGTTTTAGTTAACTCACCCATAGCTTTTGTGTTCCGTCGGAAAATTTCATTTTTTCATGCTTTTGTCGGTCCATGTGGGCTGTTTTGGGTCAGCCAGCGTGTACACGCATGCAGTAATGGATTAGGGTGCATGGGCCTTTATAAAAGAGGATTTTCAAAGAGTTGTTCAACAATGCTTTGGCAAAGAAAGGATATGAGATGGCCTAATGCCAGGTAAGCATGTGTGGTGCAATTTAGGGTTATAACAATAGGTATCCTCCATGGTAACATGAGAGAAGGATCTTAACACACGTGTTAACCTCCTGGTGCCTTCCAAAGTGTGAAATCTTCATTACATTCAAGATGGTGGACTACACGAGGTTCATATTCCATGGTTGGGGGATTATTCTCGAGTTCTTCCCCTTCATCTTGGTCAAGTATTTGTAAAGAGAGAGCATACTATGGTTCTTGCGGTATCCTAGGTTGAAGTCATTGAACTTCAACATCATGATCTTATCCTATTGCATTCTAACTGCATGTATCCCCTTCGAGAGGTACGTAGTAACCATGGTGTAATCAAATTCTCTTGAGACACTATCACGAATCACCATGCTGACCAGAGGCAGGATTTAGTCTAGTAATATGGTCAGGATTAACTTGACATTGGCTAGGTCATCTCTATGCTTGGTTCTCTTCTCTACTACTAGTCAGGATGGTTCGGATCCACTAGTAGTCGATGAAGAGGCTTGCACTCTTCTAGTCTATGATTCTTGAATACCTACATACATTACTTTCTTGGCCATGAGATCAATGAGAATGTATTCAACAGATTTCTCTACATCGTTGAGCTCATCCGACATACACTCTTATATTGGACAACTCAATTGGATGAATGAGTGTTCAATGCAATGAACACGTGTCAATCTCAATAAACAGAATGCGATAGCAATGAGTTGGCTTGGATGCAATTCGCAAAAGTGTTCTTAGTGAAACATTCGACGGAATAAGTAGACACGATGTAACAGATCTCTCCAATGGATGAGAGGTCTTCATCAATGTGGTTCTATCTATTGTGGCATGGTCCCAATAGTCCGATGGCGAGCCTTCAGGCCATTACTATTGTTCTAACAATTTGGGTCATCGAGCTAATGCTTATAATGATTCTAATGGTTATATCACTTCTCCATGGTGAAGTGTCATGTTGCGTTGTTATGTTATCTCGACAAAGTTCCAGTCTTGTAAACCTTCCCTCTGTGAAGTCTCATCTGGGACCTTATGTAACTTTGCTCTCTTCTTACTGAGTTTTTTAGCCTTCTTCCCAGTGATCTTCGTCTTGGTATTCCTTTTTCCATTTTGATTCTTATCTCCTTTTGGCATAGTAACTTTGCATTATGAGATTCTTTCAGAGGGTCAGAGAGTAATACGTCTTCTCTCTCTAGGGTAGGTACTTCAGTATTATGTGAGTGTTCTTGTGTTCTTTTAACTTTGACATCCAAGTTTCTGGCTCTAAGTAGCTTCGATATGTTCTAATGTTCTTCAATCAAGTGTGCTATCCTCCTAGTCATGAAATCTTTTAATTCTTTCTTCTTCTACTCTAAGGATTCCTCTTCTTTTATTCTGACCTGATCCTTTTCAATCCAAGGTTTTCCTAGTAATATAGCAAATGGGGTGTTGTTCTCAATAAATTTAAAAATCTCAAAATCCTCCTTTGTCGAAGTTCCATGAGCACTCATAGATATCTGGGCGAGTCTTCCACATAGGGTTATCATCTTTCCTCTAAATAATCTTATTCCTCCCAATGAAGGAATCATAGCAGGCTTTCAGAAAGTTTCCCAAGTTCTTTCTGTCATGATATTCATCTATTTTTCTTCATCCAGAACACCTTTAATGTTGAAGTCTCCTATTCTTGCTTCTATGCATTCTTTTTCTTTGAAGATCTCAGATAAGTTGATATTTCTGTGATCATTTAGGGTTTCTTTCATTTGTAGTAATACATTCTCTGATTCTTTTTGGGGTTCTTCCATGGTCTTAGTTTCATAACCTTCCTCATGCTTTTCCTGTCTCATATTCATTCTATCAAGCTTAGCAATCATTCTTGGGGAATCTAAAACTTCATGATTCATAGCTTTACAACAAAGACAATTGGGTCTTCTACCAGGGCATTCCTTAGAAAGACGTCCTGAGCTTCTGCAACTATAACAGAGGGTTAGTATTCTATTTATTTGAAAGGATCCCCATCCTTTCATGTATTGTGCACTAGGATAGTAGCTAACCTACAAAAACTTGTTTCTATGATCCTGCATTCATTTGTTAGTCCAAACATTCTTTCTATGCATAGAAATAACATATATTTCACTATTTTTGTCAGATATACTCATATCAAACCTTCTTTCATCTAGCTATGCCCTAATTTTCAAGCTAGGACAAAATTTTTCAAACATACCTAGATCCATACTTTTGAAACAAAAAATTCCACTTATCTTACTTTTTCAATCAAAACTTTTCATTGTTCTTACCTTTATCAGACAACAAAGCTTTCAGATCTTACCTCTTTTCTTTAGATCTTACTCTTCTTCTTGGCACAGAGCTTCAAAGTTCAAGTAGAATATTGCGCACTAGGGCAACAGATATACGCATATATCTTTCTCTTTTCTTAAGTTCCCAGCAATCACAGTTCATGTTCTGGAAATAGAACCATTTGTTGGCATAGGGGAAGATCTAGGGTTCAATGCTAAAACATCGCACCAACAAAACCCTAACTACCGTCACTTTTGGCAACACCTTCGAAGCAGATGAAGTCTCACCTGAGGTAGAGGCAGGGGTACTTCCAGGACTCTGATGTCTGCAACCTTAGCTAGGACATGGATCTGGACTGTAACACTTTAAAAGAGCACTTAGCAGTTATATTTCATCAATATTTGCCTCTAACTTACAATGCAAATAAACCCTAATAACATAATGGTGCAGTATTCACATAGATCCAATATAATCAAGCACTAAGCACATAAACATAGGTCATATCTATCATTCATTCACATTATTCATCACTAAGCTATCATATCAGATTAATCTAACATACATCAACGCACTAAGCATTTAATCACATAAACAAGAGAACACCCAAAATGCACAAAGAAACCACAACACAGGATATACATGGTTCACCCACTCCCTGGGTCTATGCCCACCGATTCTTCTTCTCTTTATTGTCTTATATCAATCTTCTACATGCACGGAGCCTTGAGATCTTACTCCATAGAGGATAGGATATCTATTCACTTCGCTAGATCCTCCTTCCCTGAGTTACAACCCAAATCTTTCCATAGTATCCTATGATCACTTGCACTTAGCTCTGCAAGTATTACACAGTATGCACAAAGCAATTACAATTCCCATTTGCACTTAGCACCTAGCATCACATAGATGTTCCTTTCTTACATCACCTAGAAATCTATTTATATATTACAAAATCAGTCCTAAACATGGGTAAACCCATGGGTCGATATCCCCATACCCGTTACATAAGCCCAAAACCCAAAAATCCCTAAAAAGGGGCCGAGATCCCGTGATCTCCACTTCAACTTGTGCTCTACCTTCGAGAGCCTGTCGAAGTCCCAAAAGTATGTCAAACATGACCAAGGATCCTAAAAAATTGGTTAGGTGCCAACAAGAAACTTAGAACCATGAAAATCAAACAATGACCAACATAATGCTACCAATGATTCAATAGATTAGTAGGAAAAACAATGTAGAGAAAGGTAGGGACTTATGAGTTCCCTCTTCCTCCTTGGGAGGGCTCTTGAGTTTCCTAGTTGAGATTTCTTCTCTCCATACAATGGAAGAAATTACAAATGGTGAAGAAAAACAATTCCTATTATCTTAAGAGGTGAGTGTCATGGCTTATTGCAATGGTGCTTGAAGGATTCAAAGAGAAAAGAGGATTCTCAAGGAAGAATTCTTGCAGCATAACAATACCTTGAAGATATTGGTTTCTTAGCACACCCATGGATCTTATTTATAGCATCCATTCATGGAAAAATGTAATTGGTTCATAGTGTGAACAAGGGGCATTTGAGGACACCCTCTAGCCCTTAACCAACCCCCAATATAGATTTTTCTTAGATATGAGTGTCAAATCGTGTTGGGGGTCAGACTAGAAGTGGTTGAGGGGCCGACAAGATCCATAAATGCATTGTTCATAGAAGTGTGTGGATTTTCTCGTAGACAGTCATGGATTTTTCACATAGTGTGCATTGAGGGTTGTGTTGGCCCACACATACTATGCACTGTGCACATGCTTCCTTTCGTTAATTTACGCACTTTGATCTTTTGACCCAATTATATAGATTTTTCCTTTTTGATTGAATTTGGTGTTGTAGGTGGACTAATTGTTGCTAGAATTGATGTTTTATTCAACCATTGTGTGCAATGTTGTGGATAATTTTTCAGTGATAATAGAGGCCCCCTAATGTGTGAGGTTAGGAGCATACGTATATCCAAAATACATAAACATTTATTTTGCTAAGAGTTTCATTGTAAGGAAGAGTAAAGAAAGGAACTACAAGAGTGATCCATCAGAGAGAGAGGGAAAAATGTGGGACCCAAACCTTTCTCTAGGGAGAAAAAAAATGTGTACAAATGAGGCGAGCATGCCCCATGCTCGTGTCATGAAACCAAAATGTGAGGCTATAAATGAAGATGTATGTTGATGTAGATAATTGCAGCTCTCGTAGGGGTGGTTGATGATGACAAATGACAGTTCTGGGTTTTGAACAAACTCTGAAGTGAGGAAAGGATGATTGTAAGAATTGTTGATGACTCATAGGCATTTATGGCCTAAAAAATTTAGATGTCTTCGGTTGGTATTAAACAACAAAAATAGTCTCATAGTAAGACCCACCAAAATGTGAGAGTTTTGTTGAAGCTGAATGTTATGGGGGTCAACAGAATCAGAGAGTGATGATGATTCTCTTTGTGTCATCTAGAACTCCTCATTGTAAAGGTAATGAGAGTCAAAAAAAAATTTCACTTCTGGAAACTGTGTTGATGTCGACAGGAAGGGAGGTGTGACTCCAAGAAGCAAAGGGCTTTGTGAAATCCACTGAGTAATTGATGATATAAGGTACTATCAGGTAACATGAATGAAGTCAAGATGATATGAGACTCAAGACTTCCCTTGGTTGGGGAAGTTTGAAGGATGATTGGCAGCAATCATAAAACTGGATCTAATGTCAGGGGGGTGACTAGATATGGGGTTAAAATTGTCCTAGAGGCTAACGAAGTGGAGAAAATCAGAGATCATGGGTACATGGACTTGGGATACTCAGGGTTCATGAATGATGTTGGTATGAAAAAAGAGTTGATGCACTAACCAAGGGCGACATGGGTTGCTTTTCCAGGTAAAAGAAGGCCATCAAGGGTGACGACAAAAAATCTACATATATGCTGGAAACAAAGGCTTTATACAATTACCAAAGAAATAAATAATAATTTTGATTGAGTATACAGATACAAAAATGGGTGCCCCAATGAAATATGGCTTGTCCTGTTAAGGCACAAGTTTGTGAAAGAGAACTTGTGGAGGTTGGGGGACCCATGGGTGGGTTTCTGTATTAGGTAAATGGATGGAGGAAAATCTATAGATGGGAAAACTAATGGTGGATGAGATGGAGGGATAATGAAATTGTGGAGGTGCAGTCAATAGAATCGAGATGATATGACCTAGGAGTGCATTGGGAAAGTTAGAAATATGATGAAAAGAAGTATGGGGTTCATTCTTGGAAGTGCATAAGACTATCAAGACTCCCATTCCTAGGGGGTGAAATCAACATGAGTGTTAAGTTGCCAAGGGGAACTATGAATGGGACAACTCATGTGGGGGAGAGTGCTACTGAGTGACAGTACCCAAATGTGGTAGAGGTAAAGGTACTGCAGATCCATATGTAAGGACCCTAAAGGTAAATGTCATAGGGTGTGACTGGGATATGCAAGTGATTTACAGAGGGAAGAATTACATAATATTTTCGAACATATACATGAAGGGTTTATAATAATGTGGAACAAGTACACACATGAAAACCAAATACCCGATGTGAACAATATATGATGATAAAGAACATATAACAAATATTTGATAAAATTGAAAGTGAGAATGCATACTTGAACGTGACGTAAGAAAAATGCTCCTCCAGGGACAAGTGTAGATGATGACCTGGGGAATGTGAATGTGTAGATGGTGGGACCATGATCCTGTGGCTAAGAACATATTGAAAAATGGAGGCTATGGGCTCCTGTAAAAGAGTGTGGAAGTTTGGAAAAAGTGGCTATATATGGTTGGTGGGCCCATAATGCCACCTCATTTGTACATGTTGTTATCATTGACATTATGTTTGCAACATTACATGCAAATGGTTACAAGAATATAACATCTCCAAACACCTATTAGTTCACCTACAACACCAAAAATGCATTTCCAAGAGGCAAAAACTATACAACTTGTCAAAAAATTGACATGCGCTAAAACACTAAAAGAAGCGCGCGCATAGTGCATGGGCCAAATAAGCCTATAGAGCACACAATGCACCATATGCATGACTATGTACAATAAAATATGTGCACTCCTGTGAACGACATATTTATGGTTCTTGTCGGACCCTCACCCAGTTTTGGACCAACTCCCAACTTGATTTGACCCTCAAATCCGAGCTGAATCCGAATGGGGGGTTGTTCAAAGACATAAGGGTGCCCTAAAGGACCCCTTGTTATTGGATAAATCGATGAATGTGGACATAAAATAATCTCCCTAGATCCACCTGGATCTAGAACAAAACAAGACAAGACATGGTGCTTTCCCTAAGTTACAATCATTGAATTTACTACCAAAGAAGGAATAGATGACATACCTTTAGATATCGCTTCCTTATGTTTTTGTTGTCCCTTCTTTGCTCCAATTCTCTTGTGAGATCAGATCTATAATGACACAAACCAACCAAAGTGAAAGCAACAATAATAGATTCAATGAAAACCTAAACATGTGATCAAGGAGTCATGTAATAAAATGCTAATGATTTTATGGGAAAGAAACATGTCACCATATTATATTAAGTAAAAGTAGAACATACAACCAAATTTCCTT